>JAVQJF010057166.1:0-19028 GCA_036023855.1 Gadopsis marmoratus
GAAAAGTACAAGTGTGACCAGTAATAACATTGACAATGACAAGCAACTGCCAGTGAAGAAGCATGCACAGCAGCAGGGAACTCCGAAATGAAATGGAGCCACCGCCTGTGCCTTTCCTGCTGAGAGAGAAGAGAAGAACTCTTTCAGCTACATATATACGACTCGCAGCTCGGCGTAGTGAGTTCAAGGCCATTTTCGGGAGCTGGCTGTAAGGCATTCTGGGAAGCGCATCGAAACCACCAACTGACAGATGATGCTCGTTACAAATCTTGAAATGCATCATGTAAATTTAAGGCTTTAAAATCAATTGTTTCTTAATCCCAGTCATGGCCACACAATGACATAATATACAGTGTGCATACAGTGTTCGTTCTTTCTTTCTTTCTTTTTCTACCTTGCCTACCAACCACAGCAGTGTCCCACGTTGGCCGTGCCTCTTGGTTACCCAGGGGCCCGCGTCACACTGAGCGGTGCCAAAAAGCCGGTTAATGTACATGGGTGTTAAAAGTCGACCTTTTAGAACGGGCCGAGTGCCCACCGGGTGATGCGGGCAAACAGTGAAGGCTTCTGGGAATGTGAACTTTACCGCCCATTAAAGCATACTGTGTACCGTCACAGTTGGTTCAGCTCAATTCAAGGAGCTTTTCTGACACGGAAAGGATTTCATTCTGCTGCAACATCTGATAGTGTATGCACGAGGAGCTAGGAAGAGACAAAACAATCATAAATGCAGTGTTTGAAATAACATTTTAATGTGTAAAAAAAAAAAAGCATTTGTCGTATGTTAAAGTGAAAGATGAATGTATATACTCTGTATAATGTATATTTTGATACCTATTATTACAGTAAACATATAAGAGCCTAGATGAGATGCTTGGTAGCCTCAAACACCAACAGTTCTGTTAAGCTAGCACTAACTAAATCTCCCATCTGTCTGGTTCTATCATCTACCAGCTCTAAATGTGTTGGAAGTCATCTTTTGATAATAATTTGACCATTTTGTGTTTACACTTACAGTCCAGGGTTGTGGATGCATCCTGACCAGGCCTTCCCTTTGTTATTGGGTCATTTTGACTTTGCAGGGTTCTCCCTGACCTGCACGTTGACATATAGGACGACTCTGGCTTTTCGGTGCGCACTTTCTAACTCGTCGGGTTCGCACATAGGAGCGTCTTGTTGAAGGCCTACGTTGCTAACCATTAGGACACCAAAACTATACCAACAATATCATTCAGGGATTAGGGGAAGGTGTGTTTTTATTTTTACCTTTATCCTTTTGTTTTGACTGGTCAGTATTCACTTCTGTTCAATCTTTATTTGTTACATTAACATGGAAGTAGGTGTGATATTATGGTTTAAACAGTAGTATTGTCTTTAGGCTAGGTCCATTGTTGGGGTGGCTGGTGTCCCTAATTTCCTTACCACCTGTACAAATTAGCCCCCCCCCCCTAATTTGTAGCCTACACCTCGCTGTGTGGCACTAAAAACTGAGTTGGCAGCCAGCCATGACTGAGTGAATGTAACAGAGAACAGAAGCACTGAGTTTTACTACTCATTGTTTTCACTACCTCAGTTATTCTGCAAATGGAGATAAATATACTGATCAAAACTGGAAGCAGTTCTGTTTAAATCTTTAGCCTCAGTTTTTAGGGCTTGGTAGAATCCATTGTTATGACTGGGAAACACTTCACGCTTTGTCCTCTTACTCTGTTTTTATCTCTGTCTTCCTTATTGGTCTCTCCTACTTCTTTGCTCATCCTTTCTCTTCTCCACTCCCCCCCCTCACTCACCGTTGAACTGGTCAGCCAAATCACCCCGGTTATAAATGACCCTCAGAACAATGCAGCTATTTACCGTAGCTGTAACTGCTTGCCTGGGCAGTTAATCCAACAGGGCTGTAACAAGGGCAACGCACTTAAAACGACAATAGGCAATATCCAAAACTTGCTGTTACTTGTTGCAAATGCACATCACAAAGTTGAGGTTCAACATAAGGCGTTTTCGCACCGAACAGCTCTGGGGGCTCCGTGAGAGGAACTGCCCAGTGGAGAGCTCCCCTGAGAACTACATACCTTCAAGGGCTTTTCTTCTGTTTGCATTCACATCGCCAACGGTAACGCTGAAGTGACGGAAGCCGGCCGGCGGTTGTTATAGCAACGTCACATCTCAGCTACCATTGCGAGCTGCTGTTTACGCGGGTTTTTAAAAATGGCGGTTGCCTGTGCTGCAGTGGCTCATGCATTGTGACCAATCGATGTACATTTCCGGCCTGGACCAATCGCTGCACACCTAAAATGTTCTTTGTCATTAGTCTTATTACTTATAATGTTTAATTTTTGGGTGTTTGTTACCCAATCACGCCGATGGGCAAAGAATTTCCAACACCGTGAAAATAAGCAAACAAATGTACTGCAGCTTCTTGTTCTGTGAATCACCAGCCGAAGATTAAGAAAGAGCTCTTTAAAACTAGACCGCTGTGTTGTCGCCAGAGTAGTACTAGACAAATGGAACAAGCTTTGCTGGCATTTGGCTGGTGGATGTGTTGTTCTGCCACCCTGCCTGCACTGCTGTTTAACTGTGTTGTAACTCTGTCCTCCCTGCAGAGAATGGGACAGAGAGGTGGTGTCGGCCAAGAACAAGCCCAGGCTAATGAGAGCTCTGGCCCGCTGCTTCCTCGGCCCTTTCGCCATCTTTGGGGTCCTCCTCTACCTCGGGGTGAGTATGTCGCTCTGTCATGCTCTGGAGGATGTAGATCAGACGTAGCACTGGGGTCTAAGTGACTAATGGTTACCAAAAGTTTATTGGTCCAGTAGATTGCCCCGGGCATCCGCCAATGGGCTGACGTAATGCTTTGGGACAATTGCACCCAAGAAAAATCCGTCTAAGTGCTCGTTTTTGCCGCTGACGGGTTCAGACTGCTATTCTAAGTGTCTGACATCATTGTGGAAAGGATCCCTACAGAGACGGACCGTTTTGTCAAAGAGTAACAACCTTTTTGTTTCACCAGAAACCGAAAGTCTCACTCAAGGAAAAGTCTCTCTCTGAAATCTCGCGAGAGGTTGAGCTGTTGCAGGAAGACGGTGATGACAACAACTCAAACTCTCGTGAGATTTCAGAGCACATGGAAATGTACACAGCCAAAACATGAAATATACACTTGGCCACATATACACACATGCAGAGGGAAATGGAGAAGGTATAGGTAAGCCTGCAGCTAACTGTTATTTATGTCATTATTAATGCACATAATCTAATCTTATGTTTAGGAGATGAAACGTAAGAAATATTGCTTCCTAGAGTGTAAATTGGTGTCATTCAATGTACAGTAAGACGAAACAAGAAAAAGCAGCCACTGATCCAGTTTGACTGTATCCAGAACTTTTTTTATATTGATTAGAAAGTTTAATATATCAATGTATTAAAGCTGCTCAGATTTAATGATACTGAATATCTTTTTACGCAGACACCACAAAATACAGTATTGGATAAATACAGCGCATTGGAGCGTTGAGGGCCTACAGCGCTACAGTGAGATGACAAAGAACACAAGCATGTCGCACAATGGTGTCGCAAAACCACCTCACTGTCCGGGACTTATGTCAGCTAGTGCAGTTGGAGGTGGTTGTCGTGACGACGGGAATGTTAGAGGTTCTCTGTGGGGGGGGAATCTCAGTTATGTAACGGTTAAATGCAAAATTGTGACGTTGACATTGATGTCCTCTTATACATGTATATTGTGTACTGTATCTTTTATATACTGTCTCGTATTGACATGTTGGTTAGCTGGACAAGTCCTGATCCAGATGTGAATCCATACATTTTTTTTTTTACTGTGACATTGGGTATTTTGGACATTTTTTATTTAACAAATAATTGTAACTATGAATGGCATGCATTGCAAAAGCACTGGAGGAAATCAGGTTTCTCCTTTCCACAGGTGACTGGTTGATGACTCTTACCTGCTCCAACTGACTGATTTTTGCCATGTTGTCCCATCTCTTGGTGTAGGAGGCCTCCAAGACGGTGCAGCCTCAGCTTCTGGGTCGCATCATCGCCTCCTTTGACCCTACCCACAAAACGGAGAGGAGCCAGGGATACTTCCTGGCCCTGGGGCTATGCCTCCTCTTCACCGCCCGCTTCCTCCTGCTGCAGCCTGCCATCTTTGGCCTGCATCACCTGGGCATGCAGATCCGCATCGCCCTTTTCAGTCTCATATACAAGAAGGTAAGGGGAGGACAGGGGTGTATTCGTGGAATGGAGACTCGGTTGTTGCATCCTGAGACAATTTTCCAACCTCATTTCCATTTGTAAGATCTATGCTTGAAGATATGTCTACAAATGACTGTCACCTTTCAAGAATAAGGTATTTTTCATTGATTCAGAAAATTTGAGATTTCGACAACAGTGCTGTTTAATAATCTTCTCATTAAATTAAAAACACAATGAGAGTAAAACTTACAATCTATGCCTCCGAAATATTGTGGGGTTAATGTGTAAAGCCGCCTAAAAGTTATAACCACTTTTTCGCCTGATTACACGTGAATCACACTTTCTACTTAGTCACTGTTGTAACAACCAGTTATTTGTACAAAACAATCCAGCTGATAAGATAGTAAGACCATTGTCTGTGTGTGTGTGAGCTTTTATCAGCTCAGTTTTATTCTTGCTGTTGTTGTAAAGATCAGACAGGATGATCAGCTGAATGCCTCCACCTTGTCTAGCATGCGTCACTGAACATTCCCAGAAAGCTTCTTGCATGTGGATTCGATCCACAGGCAGCTGTGAAGGGACCACAGTTCACTGTCTCCCTGTTGTGCTTCAACTGACCCTTGACCTTTGACCCTCTCAGACCCTGAAGCTGTCCAGCCGAGTCTTGGATAAGATCAGCACTGGTCAGTTGGTCAGTCTGATGTCCACCCACCTCAACAAGCTGGATGAGGTGAGAAAATGTTACCTTTTGAATATATATATTGCAGCAGGTTTTTCCTTTCCATTTTACTCATCCACAAACCTTTTAATCTCTGTAATCTCAGACAATTTAGATGCTCCGAATCCAAGTGTAAGGTGTCGGTCATACAGTGACTGGCTGAGTTGCCATCTGCAAGGCGCGCGGACCTCTTACTGTGTGTTTTTAAATTATCTTCCACAGAATGATAAACCTTTTCATTTAAAGCCAACTTGTGGGCTAATAACTAATGGTAAGTGAAGCTAACAGAAATGATAGACTCCTCAACACATATTCTTTTAGAAATATTACAGAGATTAATTGCAAAATGAGAAGCGAGTGTGCAGCCTTAATTCTTTTTCTAGCACAGAACTTCTGAAATTGACTTTTGCATTGAATGTGAATGTTTGGGTGCAAAAAAATCAAGTTTCTTTTAAAAAAGTCAAAGGAACAAGACAGTAGTTTGCCACTCAGAAGTAGCTGGATAGAAGTTGTGTCTCCACAGGCAGAATGAGAGACAAGAGGATTGACAGTTCACACCCTCGCTGACTTCAGGGAGTGTTTTATTACCCAACACAGAGCTACATGTTCTTCTTACTGAGGGACAATTAGAGGACAATAAATCAGGAACAATACACTCACACACACACACACATGCACTTAGGTATTCTGCAACTGTGAATCAGTGTTGAAAAGGAAATGTCTGATTATGCAAGATAACATAGCTGGTGTATGTGTGGAATGAACTCAGTCTTGCCTTGGTTCTCACTGAGACGCTGAATGTGCAAACACTCTGCAACCTGCTCTGAGACAATTATCACCTGGCTTGGATGTGGCGTGGCCAGTGCACCACTCTCTCTCCTTATACTGCCTGGTGGGGGCTACCCAGTATGAGTGTGCATGTTTGAGTTGATTCCCCTGTAGCTGAGTGGATGAAAGGGAGCTTATTGAGGTGAGAACACGAGTGCCTCTCACCCACAGTACAGCACAGTGCTGACTGGATGAAAGTGGATTCCTCAAAGCGCAAGGTTGTTTTTGTTTGTTTGTTTGATGCATTCCTTCTTTCTTTCTTGACTATTTGTGCTTGCACACTTTTCGTTCTGTCTTGCGTTCATGCACAATGTGTAGGGGAACAAAAAATAAACTTTATCAACAACAAAACAACTCGGGTTTATCATGTTTATTTCCAAATAGGTTTACATATACACATGCTTTTGGAATATCAGTGCAAAACGGTAAACATGGTAAGTAGAAAATATAAGGAGATATAACAAGTACTGGAAGTCAAAAAGCATGGATAGAAGATGGAAATTTGACAATAGGATATGGGAAAATTATTTAAAAAAAATAAGATAACAAAGATATGTACAAAAGCTCTGGCCTCTCTAATCTAAATGAAGGTGTATCTCAATGTGACCAGGTTCAAATATTTGCCATTGTTAAAAGTAATACTCGCAGAAAACATACAGTATGTTTTTATTATTGCATATGCGCTCCTTCAGTCAGCTAGGATTCACAGCAGATTAGTCCGATGATTTTATCAACAAAAAAGAAAGTATCACATTTTCTTTCACAGGAACATCCCAATTGAAAACGGCAGCCCTGACTAATATGTTAGCATATCATCATCCACTTGCTATACTGTTTTATTTGTTCCAAAACCTCATGTTTTCACAGAAATATGGCTATATACATTTTCTGTTTGTGGCTAGTGTAGCTAACTGTTTACCGTTTGTTGCACATGACTACGTGTCATGTTGAGCCGCTGTCCTCGGCTGGCTTTTCAGATCCACCTTCTAAGCCTACAGGTACGATAGTGAAAACATAGCTTCTCAATGGTGTATTCCTTGAACCTGACCTTTTGACCGCTCTGTGGTCAGGAGTAAAAGAACATTTCCTTGCTGGAAAGTGTCACCGTATTATAAAAGCCGTATTCCAGTTACCTCATGTACACTAAAGCCATCTCTGTGTACCGATCATGTTAATTTCAGAGCTTGGGTCTGGCCCACTTTGTATGGATCACCCCCCTGCAGTGCATACTGTGCGTGGGTCTGATCTGGGAGCTGATTGAGGTGAACAGCTTTTGCGCGCTGGCAGCTCTGACTCTGCTGGGCATCATCCAGGCCTGGCTGTCCCAGAAGATGGGACCTCACAGGTGGGGAAAATCTACCACACATCCACTCATATTATAGATCACTGTCGGCTATTACAACCACACTTAAACTTGTTCTATGCCCCTAATGTCTTGCAGTTCATGCAATTAGTCTCTGAAGATTTAAAACATTTAGTAGATATATTCATTTTAAAGCTGCTACATAAATAGATTTTATGCTTTTACTTTCATATTCACCTACTGAAACCTGCGTCTGTGCATGTGTGATGCTGCTGTAAGTCGGGAATGTAAAACTGTCCCGTAAACAGGGTGAAGCGAGGAGGGATGATCAGCCGTCGCCTGGCTCTCACCACAGAGATAGTGGAGAACATCCACTCCGTCAAGGCATACGGTTGGGAGGAGGTGATGGAGACCATCATCAAGAACATCCGGCAGTAAGACGCACAACGATTATTCTACATAATACACAAGTATTCTATTAACTTAATACCCAGGTTTACTCATGTTTGCAATGTATCTGCTGATCATTTAAAATCATGAGAAACCTTTCAATAATAAAGTGTTGAAGCATCCTAAAATCGGTAAGGAGAGTAAACCGACATCACACTCAAAACGACTTGACCGTGCAGTACAAGTGGAATCAACCTGGTGCTAAAATTGAGAGAGAGATGTTAAAACATGTGGTTAACCAGCGGAATGACGCTGGTGCCACTGGTGGCTGCCTGAGCCAGAGTCAGGATCGCTGTAATTGGCACGTTCAATAAGCATAAGGGAAGCAGTTTTGGTGTCGAGGTGCGGAAATATTTTGGTAACTGTCAGAGCTAACACGGCGCTACCAAGGCTTCAAGTTAACACAGTAATTCTCAGAATTCAGGCTTTAAGTCTGTGTGATGTTGCTGCAATTAAAGCACAGTTTGAATGACGGCTTTTTGTCAGTTAAATTATTAATATGAAAAAACGTATGGAAAAATTAATTCTTTCTTTCAGTCAACAAATCGGCCAAACGAATTGCTGCCGGGTCCATGACAGTATAAACTGAAACTGCCGAAAGCTTTATTGTAACTTAACTTGAAGTTGTGTATTAAAATGGAAAACAAAAGGTCGTCTCCTTTCTTGTGTTCCATTTCCCCTCCCTCCTCAGGGACGAGATGACGCTGACGAGGAAGATCGGCTCTCTGCGTTACTTCTACAGCGCCTCGTACTTCTTTTCCGCCATCTTGGTCATCGTGTCTGCCATCGTGCCGCACGCACTCAGTAAAGGCATCATCCTGCGCCGCATCTTCACCACCGCCTCCTACTGCATGGTGCTGCGAATGACGCTCACTCGCCAGCTGCCGGGGTCCATCCAGATGTGGTACGACACGCTGGCACTGGTCAAGAAGATCGAGGTGGGTTCAGAGAAGAGCACGCCTGCTAGAACAAAATTTTGAAATGGGCAGTACGTAAAAAGTAATTAACTTTATTTATAGAACACAAAGTACCAACTGCTTCACATAGACAAAAAATAAAGTAATAAAATGCATGAAAATTTTAAAATATTTAGCAAGAAATTAAACCGGGATGGTAAAAGCTCTGGAAGAGGCATGAGATCACTGCTCGAGGATGTCAAACTACACAAACATGTCTGTATAATGCTGAGTTTTTGCTTTCTCCAGGAATTCTTGATGAAGGAAGAATACCGAGTACTGGAGTACAACCTGACCACCACTGAAGTGGAGCTGGTCAACGTGTCTGCGTCCTGGGACGAGGTTCGTTCATCTCTGTGGGTCAAAACTGAGCGTGATACTTATTGAAAAGCGGTGTACGTAATCTATCACCAGTTACATTGGGGATCAATGATTGGCTAGTTATGAAACACGTCAAAGCAAAATTATTATTTTCACAGCATAACACAGGTAGATTGTGTATTTGAATCTTGACTGACTAACCCTCCCGGGTTATGCAATTGCTAAGACAGCAAATTCTTAATTTTGATCAATCAGTGATTGATAAATCATTAATACCGGTATCCTTGGTTTGGAGTGAGAATGATTCAGGCAACTAAGGTAAAAAAGGTTTATGGAAGTAGATGGATGTGTACACGTGACAGACAGCAGTTCCTCGTAAGAAATGTCAGTAAAGAGATGTATATGGAAGTTTGGAAACGGTGTTGCCGTTACTTAATATAGTGTGTGCACCTCAGAGTAACGACAAGAAAGAAAAAATAAACCTTTAGTATCTGGCCCACAGTAAGAGAGCAAGGTATGTTTTAAAGACATTAAAACTCCCACAACCCCTAAATCCACCATGCACTACAGGTATAATCGTTAATTCCCCACCATCACTGAGAGTGGATGGTATAATCTTATCTATAGGCTATGAACCCAGTCTAACAGGTGTGATTCACTGACCACCCAATACCGTGAGAAAACCAATGTCCAACTGTGTTTTTTTTTTTTTTTCCTGTCACTTTGCATAATTAATTATCCCAGTGTCGTCACCAAACTTCTTTGGCTTTGCTGGGAACACTCCGAATCCCCCTTTTGAGATTCAGAGTCACCTAATTCCCAGATTCTCCCCTTGCCGTCTCCTCTTCCTGGAATGTGCCATTCGCAGATGAATGGGAGGGGTGTTGCCTTTCTTTACTGCTGACAGCATGTACATCGGCTCATTAGAATGAGAATCGCACAGCCGAACCTATACAAACCGCAGCATGTCCCCGGCATTAGAGGAACGGTGACCCATAACACGACACGCGGGGGTCAGTGACTAAGCCGGCGAGTTCGGCACAGTTACCCTTTTCTACCAGTGAGATGTGTCCGCCATTAATCTGTACAGAGGCGGTGACGGAGGAGGTGAAAACCATTTGTGAGACATTGTGAGTCTTCTTCTGTCTTTGGAGAAGCTCTTGTTTCTCACAGCAGTTTGGCCTGGTGTTACTGTCTGAAAGCACAGCACGACGGACGCACTCGCTCAGCCCTGAAGCAGGCGGCCATGTAAATAACGAAAATCACAAATCAAGTACTTGCAATAATGATGTATTCTTAAGCACTGTATTGTAAAAGTACAGTGATCTAAAAATATCACATCTCGCAGTATATGTGAGGCAAATTATTTTATTTTTGTTTTGGTTTTTATTTATTCAGAAAGGAAATTTTGGGAGTTCTCTTTATGTAACCTATTAGAGATTATGTAAAAAAAAAAATGATACCTGTTTTATGTCCATAAAGAAACTAAATAAGTACGTTCTTAAGTAAGTAATGTTTTGTACTACATCTCCCCGTTTACTGGCTCACATTTTTTTACTGGAAGCATATTCTGAGAGGTTTGTTTTGGGCTGTAGCTCTACCTACTTCTTTCCATTTACAAAAAAAAAGGAACTTTTTTTATTGAATTTCTGTGGAAAAAACTGTGTGCCTTTTTTAGATCAGGGGTCCTAAACCTTTTGCAACTTAAAGCCCACTTCTGATTGTAATAAAAAAATAATAATAATAATTCAGGGGACCATCTTCCCAAATAAATAAGAACATCCTGGGGTGCTTTGTGTTGAATCTCTGGAGCTTCCATGGTTTTAGTGCCTAATTTGACAGGACTTCACCACATTCAACACACTGTGCTTTTGGCTCAGCGCCACTACCTGACATTGTGAATCCAAATTTAATTTTGAGAATGGCTGCCTTAGATCATAGAGGATGTTTTGCCACACACATGCTATGTTTGTCTGAGACTCTTTATGCCATCTTTGGTGTTCTCTCAGTCCTCGCAAAACGGTGAATATCCTGATTTGACCGTTTCTGCAGGGCATCGGTGAGCTGTTTGAGAAGATCAAGCAGGAGAACAAAGCAAACGGACACTTGAACGGTGACGCCGGCCTCTTCTTCACCAACCTCTATGTCACACCTGTCCTAAAAAACATCAGCCTGTACCTGGAGAAGGGCAAGATGCTGGCGGTGGCTGGGTCTACTGGCTCAGGGAAGGTAGGTCAAAGAAATGATCTCTTCAAAATGAAATGTTGATTAGAGTGTCTAGTAGAGTCTACGCAGAACCTGCAGGTGCAACTAAATCTATCTACTGTCAAATGTTTGGTCAGCGTGTCATCGAGCAAGGCGTTGAAACCCTACATGCGGACTAATTTCATCTTGCTCTGTGTGACGGCAACATCTTAATGCCGAACATTAAAAATGTAGAAGAATAAAGTGTGAATAGAGCATTTTTTCCCCCCAGAGTTCCCTGCTCATGATGATCCTGGGAGAGTTGGTGCCATCGGAGGGTAAAATCAGACACAGCGGTCGCATCTCCTTCTCGCCGCAGACCTCCTGGATCATGCCGGGGACGATTCGAGACAACATCCTGTTTGGCCTGACCTATGACGAGTACCGCTACACCTCCGTCATCAAGGCCTGCCAGCTGGAGGAGGTACCTTCACTTTATGGCATTATTGCTGCTTCTTCTTCTCTCCTCTCTTCTTTACAACTCGTGTTCTGCAGATGGAAGGTGGATTTCCGTCGGTATGTTGAACCATGGTTCAACCCCAAAACATTAATATTAACCATTTCTTTCATAGCTGACTCTTATTGTCTTATTTTCAAGGTGGTAAATCAGTGCAGTCGGTCAAAGTTTTCACCAGGCAGCAATGTTCTTAATCCTCTCAAAACACACACAATCTACTAAGCAACCAATGTGCTCGGGGAGCTTCAAATGCACATATTTTGCAAAATATTAATATAAATACCCATCTTTTGGTGAAAACAGTTTTTCAGCAGGCTCATACTTGATGAATCGAAGTTACATGGTGTTCTTAGCTATATTTTGAGAAAATATGAGTGTTTGGAACATATTAAGACTATTGACAATCAACAGAAGTGCGTCATGCTGCAGTTACGGTTTCAAAAGTTCACTGCATATTTTGATGCTTTTGTACCACAATGAGAACTTGTCACCACTGGAATCCGTTCTAACCATAGACTGTATATAAGGCTGGTGGCTGGCTGCAGTATCGGTCATAAACCTTGCCCCCCTCCATGTTGGCGGATGAGACGTGGACCAAACTGAAAAATCAAAGTACAAGTCAAATAAATGAATCCCAAAGATGGTTTCTGTCATTTTAGGTAGTTCTTATCATGTGGGTGTTTGTTCAAGTGTTAATTTTTCTGATAAGTTTGGTTTCATTTAGTAGTTTGATGCTATAAAAAGGGAGTGTGACGTCATGATTGACATCATGTGGTGTGCTCGCGATCGGTAAAGTACAAACAAATGTAAAAGTGACGATGAGCAGGGAATATGTTGAGCTAGCGTAAGAACATGTATTGCTCTGAAAAGGTCATTAAATAGTACTTTAGTTCTGAATAACTTTAGTGTTTTTATACTCGTGCTCTCTGCTCAGTTGTCCGTTTGGAGCCTGTGCAAACTGTCAAGAAGGTTCAGGTTTCCCCAGTCCACATTTACACCCATTATGTCCCTCACACACACAAAGGCACACATGCTTGCACATTCTGTCTCTCCCACTGACACTCACACTCTCATAGGCCTCAGTGTTGAGTGACGGCGACTCAGCAGGATAATGTCTCCTCTGTTGCTATGGAAATCTCTCGTTCTGTCACTGAGATGGAATATGAGCTTGTTGGTTCCCAGTGACTGGACGAGCTGTATGGACAAAACCATCAGATCTGTGGGCTTGGGTTCAATATTACCTTCTTTTATCCGATATGTTTTTACATTTAATCAAACTTTTAGAATCAAAGTCGTGTTTATTGCAAGTAGTTGTTTATCCTCATGCAAGGAATTTGCCTTTGGTAAATTTCTGCATAAATAAGCATAGTAGAGAAAAATAAATAAATAATATAAAAGCAAATAAAAAGCAGTACTGTAAAAAAAAAAGTACGCCAGTAAAGAAAACTAAATAAAATAGAAAACTTTTGCAATAAAAATATAAAGTGTGTATATATATATATATATATATATATCTTGTGAAAATGAAGACCTGTACAGTTTGTGAAGGATGTGCAAAGTATTAACCGGATGTTGCACACATGAAAGTAAAGTAGGTGTTTATTATGGTGAAAAATCCCAGAAGTGTGATGTACACTGTGTTGTTTTGTTTTTTTAAATAAATAATTATATGTGTATGTACAGAGTGTGTGAACAGACGCAAAAACATACGTGCACATAAATGTCTTGGATGTAAACTTTAATTACATTTTGACCTCTGAGGTACATAGGCCATATATTATAATAATAATAATATTTTTGGGGAATATGTATAGGAATTAAAAATACGTCCTGTCTAGCAATTTGAGAGTAATAGCAAGTTTAAATCTTGTATTTTTATGTCTTGGGGCAACCATTCTGTTTGAATCACATATTGTGCTTTTAAAAGAATGTGAACAGAATTTTAAATTGAACATCAATACTGGGATGCTAAGCAGCACAAGTTCCGTAGTAATTTTTCCAAGTAACATAAAATCACTCGGGTAACTTTTGTAAACTTTGTTACCAACAACCTTTTTAAAAGCACCAATGTTTCACACTAACTCTCAATGCTCTAGAGACTAGACTAGAAATGACTTAAAATGAGCAGAGAAAGTGCACTGTAGTTAAAATCCCCAAGGCAACCCTGACAGACAGGAGTGGCAACTGGAGCAGAGTTCTCCAGACGGAGCCGAGGAGTTTAGTGGGCTTGTGACCAATTCCTCACCATTGTTGCCCCTCGCAGCACCAGACAGACTGCCCTGGGTGGTCTTCCCACTTTAAAGTCACCCTTTTCCTCCAACCTCGAGCTGTCGGGCCCGCAGGTGCTGTTTGTTCACGCATGTCTTCTTGCTATGCTGCCTTATTCCACAAGCTGTTAAACAACATGTTAACTTGGTCCCCTATGCGCTCCTCTCAGGACAGCGGAAGCTGCTGTTGAAAAGGTAGGACGTTTTAACGATGATCAATTTGTGCTGTCACTTCATCCTTATTGGTGTGGGTGTCTATTTTCATTCTCAATTAGCACCAAACTCACTATATGTCTCTACTTGTGACATCCTTCATGTGCCCACCCCCATCTGTGGTTTGTGCTTTTTGTGTGGTTTGAACTTTGACCATGAATTTGTCATCACGTGAAGGTGAATTACTTTCATTACCAAGTAAAGGTCATGTATGGGACTGTGTCTTGGTGGTGTGGTGTTTATGCATGCTTTGTTGCATTCACAGTACTGAGATATACCTTACCATGTAAAGAAATTTTGTTCTTTTATGGGTGCAGTTTCATTATCTTTACCTATCACGGTGCTGCTGGTGTCTTTTTTCCACTCAAAAACTGGCGAAGTTCCTTGCCCAGAACTCATTTGGAAAGAATCACAAAAATCATGCACTAATAAACATTTGCAGCCATTTTCTTCCCCTCTAAAAAATACAAAAATGAAAACATTTAGGGGGCAGAGAAGAGTTTGTTAGGTTAACATAACGTAGTCTTTTATTATTTCTTTATTTGCGCACACACAGACTGCAGCAAATTCTACGTTACAAAAAAGTTCGTACAACGCACCTCCCCTCCCTTAAAGAAAACGGCAACATAATGTAGGAAAATGCAAAACCATACACGTGACCAGTAGACTACACGTGCCATGATTCAGCCATTCAAGTGGTAAGAACTCGCCAGCAGGAGACGCAAACAACGCTTCCATTTTGCTACATCAATGTAGCGGTCTTGCATTTGGCAAGCACACAATATCGTTTTTAGGTCTTTGCTTTCTCTTCTTTTCATTAAAACATTTCATCAGCTAGACGTACTGTAAGCCACGTTTGAACCGTCTGCTTCAAGACCGTGAACCTTTTTATCTTGGTCTTAATGTTTTCATTCCAAAGTTATCAGCATTAGTAGATACAGTTTGAGCTTACGGTGTATCTTCAAACCATTGACCTAGTTTCAGTAACTGTAGCATTTAGAACCCTGGCAGGACCCATCACACCCCGTTTAATCATATTTTAGGCATTTAACTGATACGTTTAGGCAGTACAATGTGCAACGGATGCAAAAAGGAGGTAAGAATAAACACCTTGAAGAAAAAGACCTGTGTGTGCGAGCAGTTTTACTTGGATATACAAGCATAGGAAAGCAAGTGGAGGCTGATGTGGACGAGGCGTCTTAATGTGTTTTATTTATTTATTTAGCCTTTTTGTCACGCTCTCTGGTGTCACACAGTTCCTCTCGCTGTTGCCCAAAAGGTTTGACGTTTGACCCGCTGACTCCCTCTTCTCCTCTCTAGGACTTTGCCTTGCTGCCTGAGAAAGACAA
Organism: Gadopsis marmoratus; assembly: GCA_036023855.1. Classification (NCBI taxonomy): domain Eukaryota; kingdom Metazoa; phylum Chordata; class Actinopteri; order Centrarchiformes; family Percichthyidae; genus Gadopsis; species Gadopsis marmoratus. The sequence goes on from JAVQJF010057166.1 coordinate 15,316, forward strand.
GACGCTCCTCATCGAAGGAGGGGTGACCCTCAGCGGCGGTCAAAGGGCTCGCCTCGGCCTGGCCAGGTACTCTCTCTCCCACCTGAGCATCTGTCAGCACCCCTCATTCACCCCCCCTTATGTGTCTGTCAGCACAGACCGCCTCTGCTGATTTTAGTTATAATTACAGCCTTTGTCGACTTTGTCCAAGGTTTTTATGTGAGCACGTTGTTTTGCAGTGGACAAAAATAGGACATTTATGATTTGAGTTATACTGCTAATTGGTGAAGTTCTCTGAAGAGGCAAATATAGAAAGTAGCGCGTTTTTTTTTTTTTTGTGTTTCTTTTTAGAGATCAGTTTACTATGGTATGTTATGGTTAATTGGATCACAGAGCACCTCACAGAAAATAACCGACTGAAGAATACACCAAACAGCAGTTCACTTCCGCAACCTTTAAGTGTTTAAAGGCCTGCATACACACTGTAGTAATGTAAATTAAAAACATGAATTTCAGGGCCATAAACTAAGCACCATTATCAGTATCATCTTTACTAGCACATCCCAACGTAAGAGGTTCAATTTGTTTTAAGTCAATAAAAACCAAATAACATTTATCTATCTGCAATTTGACGTCTCTGGCAATGTTTCAAGTTACAGTATTGGTTCCCAGCAGCGTAAACAATCGATCCTCTGTAAAGAATCGTAACCCGCCAAAGTTAATAACCATCACCTATCATTGTTATGTGTGTTTGTCTGCCTGCATTGACTATTGTTTTATAGTCGAGTGCTTTCTACAGCCTCAGTAGAGCTTTATTGCTCCATTTAAGTCTGTGTGTGGATTACAGAAGTAAGACACTCATATTCCCATGCATTGTTTATTGATTTAGTGTCTTGGCACCAGTTTGTCCCCACTCCATTGTTGAGTGTGCGTTTTCTCCCTCAGGGCCGTTTATAAAGATGCAGACCTCTACTTGCTGGATGCACCGTTCACCCACCTGGACATCGTGACGGAGAAAGAGATCTTTGAGAAGTGTGTAATCCCAACAGAGAGTCTTTCATGTGAAGGAGGTGGGGGGGTTGAACCTTAAGCTTTAACTCCAAAGTCAAGGTTGTCTCTTGTCTCAGACACACTCTGGGTTGACTGTGGTGAGATGCGGCTGCTTCATCACACTGTAACCTTCTCAGGAAATGGGAGTCGAGCAAAAGGGAATTATCCTTTTGATGAAAGGTGGACTTTGGCAATCTTTCAAAGGGGAAGAGCAGGCAAAATCATTGCTGAGTGAGCATTTTGGTTTTGTTGTCAAAGCCTGAACAGTTACAGTGCTGGTTATTTGAAGTTCTTGTCTTGTCTTCAGTCACTCCTTTTGTTTGACAATCAGGCTTTAAAAATGTGTAAAATTTGACACCTGATATTTTCTGTATCACTGCACAGATGCGTCTGTAAACTTATGGCCTCCAAGACACGTATCGTGGTCACCAGCAAGTTGGAGCATCTCAAACGAGCAGACAAAATCCTTCTGCTGCACAACGGGGACTGCTACTTCTACGGCACCTTCTCAGCGCTGCAGGACAAGCGCCCCGACTTCAGCTCCCTGCTCCTCGGCATGGAAGCTTATGACAACATCAACGCAGAGCGCCGCAGCTCCATTCTCACGGAAACTCTCCGCAGGGTCTCCATCGACGAAACCGCTGGCTTCCGAGGCCCTGAGCCAATTCGCCAGTCGTTCCGCCAGCCGCCACCTCCAATAATAGGCTCTGGATCCCAACTCCATCCTGGAGGTGACGGTTACCCAGATAAACGCAAACAGTCCCTGATCCTTAGTCCCCTGGCAGCTGCTCGCAAGTTCTCCTTCATCGGGAACTCCCAACAGACTGCAAATACTCCCCAGTCCATGACGATAGAGGATGGGGTCCGTGAACTCTCTGAGAGGAAATTCTCTGTGGTACCCGAGGATGATCAAGTAGAGGAGGTGCTGCCACGGGGGAACTTGTACCATCATGGGCTGCAGCACCTCAACGGGCAGCGGCGCCAGTCCGTCCTGGCGTTCATCACCAACTCTCAGGGTCAGGAGCGCAGAGAGCAGATGCAGTCCTCGTTCAGAAAAAAGCTGTCCATCACGCCGCAGTGCGACCTCGCGTCTGAGCTGGACATTTACGCCCGCCGCCTTTCAAAAGACAGCGTTTATGACATTAGTGAGGAAGTGGATGAAGAAGACATGGAGGTAGAAATTTGATGGACCCTTTTTTTTTTTTCTTTTTCAAGCTGTGTTAGAGCACAAGAGTAGATGCTTTTTAATGTTTAGACTTTCCTCACCATAACTTTCAAGGTCTTGTGAAGACCCACAAAATGTACTTGATTTTAGCTCAAATTAGAGCTGCAACAATTAGTCACTATATTAATAAGCGATCAATCATTTCAGTCTTTTTTTTTTTCAGGCAAAAATGTCCAACATTTGCTGGTTCCAGCTTCTTAAATGTGAGGATTTGCTGCTTTTCTTTGTCATTTATGACAGTGAATGAAGTGTCTTTGGGTTTTGGACATAAGAAGCAATTTTTCACAATTTGTTGGCATTTTATAGACTAGCTTTACTTATATAGCACATTTGAAACACAGCGGCAAATCAAAGTGCTTTACATGGGCAGAGAAAAAACATTACAATGTCATTTAAAACAATAAGAATAAAATCAACTGATAAAATAAAATTTAAAAATTAGATAAAATGCAGTTACAGTGTAGTAAAAAGATATGTTGCCAATGCAACAAAGGAAATAAAAGTGCATTAGAGAAACCAGTCAAATGCACAGGAGAACAGAAGAGGTTTCAATTTAGATTTAAAACTGCCTAAAGTTGGGGCGCATTTGACTATAGATAATAAAGAATGATAATCAGTAGTTGTAACCATATCTCAAATTTAAAGTTTTGCTGGATATTTTATAGAGTGACTTGCTGATTTTATGTGGGTGTGTGTTGTTAAAGAGCGATTCTGCTTCTTCGCAGCAATGCTTTGCAGATGAACGTGAGAACATCTTTGAAACTACCTCATGGAGCACTTACCTACGCTACGTCACCACCAACAGGAGCTTAGTCTACGTCCTGATTTTCATCATCTTTGTCTTCATCGTTGAGGTAAAATCACTACTGGTTTTTAGTTGTTGTTTTTATTTTTGTTAAATTATGTTTATTTAATTACCAACACGTTTTTTTCTTGTTTTTTTTGCTTTCCACCAATAGGTTGCTGGTTCGGTCATTGGCATTTTCCTCATTAATGAGTAAGTGTCATGTCAGTGTCATGTTTACTTGAGACACTGAGACTGAAACCCTGTCCTGTCTGCTATATATAATCATCAGTAATTAGATTTTTTAATTTTTTTTGTGGCTAAAGTAGCTATGTGTGAATAAGAATAATTTTAATAGAATTATGCTTTTGTAGTCATTCTTATACCATTCTCTCATCCACAAGACATAAATAACACTCATATGTTGGAACATATATTTGTTGCTGACTAGTCTGACTAGGGGGGCAAGTGCTAACTATCAGATGCTAGTCCTAACCTGCAGAGCGGACAAACTAATTTCCATGACTAGAGAAATAGCCGAGATCTGGGTTAGCTTACAGAGTTAGCAGGCTAGCAGTTAGCAGGTCCCTCAGTTAAGTTTAGGTTGTTGGTGAATGGATCCTCACAAAACAGAGCTGGTTTTCCGCACAGGCCTGTGAGGGGGGGGGGGGGGGG
>JAVQJF010057202.1:0-45923 GCA_036023855.1 Gadopsis marmoratus
AAACTATTTTCAGGCGCTGTCTAGTGACAGTACTCAAAACAATAAATCCAGGTGGGATGAGTTCTTTTGTTTTAATCCAGCATATCCCATATATCCTGTAGACCACTTCACAGGTCAAACAACTCTGCATTGTGTATTGTATGTGTTTAGGAATTTGTAGATTTCCTTTACAATGACTCAGGTTTTCTATTTCATGCAAAAAGCTGTCCACGTGGCTTTACCCCCCGAGGCCCCGAGGCCAGGGGTAGCTAGGAAATAGCCAGGGAATCAGACTGTGCAGGCTGTTAGCTGCATCCCCTGAACTTACCTGTCTGAGTTTCGAGCTTGAGCACTCTGAGGAGACCATCATCTCCTCCACAGGCTATGAAGCCTTGATCTTTGTTCCAGGAGACACATTTTAGATGGATATTGTTGGGGATCGTAAACTATAAGACACGGAAAATTTAAGCCACATTGTTAACCAACATTCTGTCTTAGCTGGCGTATTTGATAGGTGGTTAGGTAGAGCACAGGTGTTAGGCACTAACCTTCTTGATGAGATAGATAAACATGGTGCTGGTGATAACGTTATAGCCCTCTATCAAACAGAAAGGAAATGCTCAACAGGTAGCAGGGCTGGACTGACCATCTGGCACACTGGGCAAATGCCAGATGGGCAATATGCTTTTGGGCTGACTTAACTGGCCCTTTTTCATTTCTGACCGACCCATCGTGAAACAGGTTAAAATTCAAGGAACACTTTTTAAGCAGAGTATAGCATCAAGTCAATTAAACTTCTGGGATATTGATCTGGTCAGTTAAGTAGCAGAGGGTGCTGTTAATCAGTTTCAGCTGCTTTGGTGTTAATGAAATTAACAACAGGTGCACTAGAGGGGCAACAATGAGACGACCCCAAAACAGGAATGGTTTTACAGGTGGAGGCCACTGACATTTGTTCCCCTCCTCATCTTTTCTGACTGTTTTCACTAGTTTTGCATTTGGCTCGGGTCAGTGTCACTACTGGTAGCACGAGGCGACACCTGGACCCTACAGAGGCTGCACAGGCAGTCCAACTCCTCCAGGATGGCACGTGTCATTGCCAGAAGGTTTGCTGTGTCTCCCAGCACAGTCTCAAGCTGCTTCTTTGTGCAAGGAGGAACAGGATGAGCACTGCCAGAGCCCTACAAAATGACCTCCAGCAGGCCACTGGTGTGAATGTCTCGGACCAAACAATCAGAAACAGACTTCATGAGGGTGGCCTGAGGGCCCGATGTCCTCTGGTGGGCCCTGTGCTCACTGTCACGGCACCGTGGAGCTCGATTGGCATTTGCCATAGAACACCAGTATTGGCAGGTCCACCACTGGCGCCCTGTGTTTTTCACAGATGAAAGCAGGTTCACCCTGAGCACATGTGACAGACGTGAAAGGGTCTGGAGAATGTTGATGTTGCTGGTCGAGTGGATCTAATTTAATCTACTTTATGTGATAATCTACAGTATGTTAACTGTAATTTAATCTGCTGCAATGCATACTTTTCTTTCACAAAATGTGTTTTGGATGTAAAATATTCATGTGTGAAGTATAGCTAGTAATTAAGCCGTTAAATAAATGTAGTGGCGTAAAAAGTACAAAATTTCCCTCTGGAGTAGATGTTTTACAGCAGCATAAAAAGAAAATACTCTAGTAAAACAAAAGTACCTAAAAAAAAAAAAGCTCTTAAATTTTACGTACTTAAGTAAATGTACTTAGTTACACTCCACCGCTGTCCAGCAGCACAACTATCTTAGGTTTGATTTCCTTCAACAGAATCCATCCATTGCTTGTATCCTGCATGTTTCGGGAACCCCTACCAACTATTTATTCTGTTTGGTACATTTTTTTGATGGCTGATGATGGGTTATAGGTTTTTTCTGCTTTTAGTCAAAGTCCTATCAGCACACACCAAGCAGTGCAACTGCTTGGTGTGTGTGTGGATGGTGACTTCCTTACAGAAAATCTAATGTCGCTCCTCTGTTGCTGTTAGAATATTTTATCATTCTTCACGTGAAATAGTTTAGAATTTCAGTCGGACTAAACAAGTGGGATGCAGCAAGTAAACTTTCCATTCAGCTACAATAATTTAAATATTGTCGTCTTTTTCCACACAGTGTGGTTATTCACTGACATTGTTTAAAACAACGATAAACATTTCTGAGCTCTGTGGCGACGCCTTCTGTGAAGACTCACTTGTTTGACAGCTATTTCCTGCATTTAAAGGGAGTCCAAAGTAAGTCTGTTCCCCCCTCTCTGTCGTGTTTGTTTTTTGCAGGACAAATGGCAATGATTTCAGGGTTCATCTTTCTGTGCATGCTCCAAGCTGCAATCCCTCAACTACTGACGCCCCGTGGACCCAGGCCAATACCTGGGCGAGGTGACAGTCCAGATCCAACTCCAGCTCCACTCCCACCTGTGCCCACACCAAGACCTGAGGGTTGTCCGAGTGAGTTTCATTCATTCACTTCTTTCTAGCTTAATAGAATATGACGATGTTTTTTTTTTTTTTAAGAATCTAGGCTTTTTTGTATATTTTATAATGGAAGAAGTATTATGACCCTTAAACTGAGTAAAAGTAGAAATACCACACTATAAAAATGCTCCATTATTAAGTAAAACTACAGAAATACTGGCAACAAAATGTATCAAAAGTAAAAGTACTCATTTGGCAGAATAGTCCTCTTAAGTGTTATCATATTATTGGATGATTGTTATTGATTGATTAATTGCTTTATATACTTTTTGGTAGTTTAATCTACACCAATGCATCATAATTCATAAACTGATCATTTGTTTTGTATAGAAAATATTAATCTGAAAAGTTACCAGTAACTGAAGCGGTGAGGGTAAAATATAGTGGAGTAAAAAGTACAATATTTCCCTCTGAAATGTGAGTTGAAGTATAAAGTAGCATAAAATGAAAAAACTCAAGTACCACAAAACTGTACTTAAGGACCTGCGTTGGTAGAAGTATTCAGATCCTTTTTAGAAATAAAGTACTGATGCCACACTGTAAAAGTACTGCATTTGTGTATCTATCTACATTCTTCCAGTTGGTCAAATCAATCAAAGTTTTTGCTTCACAAACAGCACACAGATGTCTCGTCTCCAACTAGGTCAGATTTCAGCAGCTTGGCTTCTTACTGGTTGTAACAGATGACATCAAATCACCTCGATCTCTCTATTGGCTCCCTGTTCGATTTAGAACTGATTTTTAAGATTTTACTGATCACGTCTGGGTCTGGGCCCAGGCTATATAGCAGAAATGCTGAACCCATATGAGCCAGTTCGCAGCCTTGTGGCCGTTCCATCAGGACCCCTCAGCTCTGGAACGACCTGCCTGAGGAGATGAGGCTTGTAGAATCAGTAACCTCTTTTAAATTACTTCTTAAAATCCATTTTTATAGACTTGCTTTCATTTGATGTCGTCTTTGTATCGTTTTTATTGGTTTTACTTATTTTAATTTGTATTTATTCATCTTTAATCTTTTTCTTGTCTTTTGTTTTTTGTTTTTTCTTTTATCTTTTACTGCTTTCTATTTCTGCTTTGTCTGCCAAAGCACTTTTTAAACTCTGTTTTAAAAGGTGCTATGTAAATAAAGTTATTACTCAAATATAAGTACAATTCCACCATGAGCAGTCCTAGCGCTTGCTCATGGTGGAATTCTTGGGTCTATACATACAGAGTTGGTGTGTGGTAAAGATGTTGACACGTTTGTTGATGTTCTCTCCTTCAACAGGGATAATCGAATGTCCCGTCAAGGTGTTTTTCTCCATCGACACCTCAGAGACCATCGCCTTACAGCACTCCCCACCTGGGGCGCTGGTGGAAATGATTAAGCAGTTCACCAAGGCTTTTGTCCAGATGCTGCATGATGAGGAGTACAAGGACCACGTCCATATGACCTGGTCCATAGGAGGCCAGAACTACTCCCAGGATCAGTATGTCTTCAGCCAGTTCACGACCAGGCGGAAGTTCATCAGTAACCTCGGTGATGTTGAATACAAAGGCAAAGGTACCTACACTGACTGCGCCATCAAAAACATGATCCACCAAATGACCCAGCACGACTCAGGGACAGGGGGCGCCTTCTTCTCGGTGTTCATCACGGACGGGCATGTCACAGGAAGTCCATGTGGAGGGATAAAGGCCATGTCAGAGAAGGCCCGGGAGCAAGGGATCCATATTTTCTCAGTGGCAGCGTCCAGGAACATCGACGAATTGGGGATGAAGGAGATAGCCAGCTCTCCCTCTGAACTGTACCGTGATGACTACACAGCTGTAAACATCATTGACGGGCGGACACAAATAAAGGGAGAATACATTGAGCGTATCATAAAAGCCATGGTGATGTGAAATCCTTTTCCTTTTTTACCTTGACTGCAGATTTAAAACGCAGTATCACTATCGGGTACTTTTCACTTAGTGTTGTTTTTTCTTTGCAGAAACACCAAGCCTATTTAGAGGTAAGACAGACTTTCCAATTATTAGCCTCTGTGTCTGTGTTATTAACAAGACTATCAATTCAAAAGAGGAATATATTGAATATTGTGTTGTTTTCCTCTTTGATCTTGTAGTGTTATGAACATAAATGCTTCGAGACTCCTGGAGTCCCCGGCCCACAAGGGCTTGAAGGTCCAAAAGTGAGTATTGAAAGACAAAATCAAAACGAGTGTAACAACGAAGTGTATTTCTGCTTGACTGTTAATATTTCTAATGTTTCTAGGGTATAAAAGGAGACAGAGGTTATGCTGGACCAAAAGGTGAAAAGGGTAAACAGGTAGGTGAAAATTGGAATCATTTCTGCAGTTGACATTCTGTCGACATTGTCTTTTTTTTAATGCTGAATATAATTTATCATATTATAGGGAGATCCTGGCATTGAAGGTCCAATCGGACATCCCGGTCCAAAGGTTTGCTGAGTACCACTGATTGATGACTTTGTGATCTGCATAGTTAACTAAGCTGTCATTCTTTATCTCAATAACATGTCCCTCTGTGCTGTGATATAGGGAGAGACTGGTTTGATAGGTGACAAGGTGAGAGATGAATCTTTATATTCCAAAAATCTGTATTTTCTGTTCATGTGTCAAATTGAGTGAAATCCTGTCAGTTCACATTGATTACTGTGGCTTTCAATCAATGAAATAGATGCATAACTTCTTAAGTATTTGCTTCTTTTTGCTTTTTGTCTTTTCAATGCAATTTTGATGTTAAACATCTTTTTGTTTAATGTATTTCTATGCCCCTGTAAAGTAGCTTGAATTGCCTTGTGTTTGAATGGTGCTGTAAAACTAAACTTGCCTTGCCTAATGGCTCTGCTGTACTTCTACAGGGTGAAATCGGAGCGACTGGAGCAAATGTAAGTAACGGTATTAATGTTATGATTGCGTGCGTGTCTTCTGATATCTTGCATCCTACTACCTTCAGTACTGTCAATATTTGCATACTGGAGTTAATTGTGTGCCTTAACTGACATCCAAATGCTCCAGGGTGTGGCAGGAGTACCTGGCAAGAATGGAACTGACGGCCAAAAGGCGAGTCTTCATACAACAAAGTGAAATGTGCAATATGCCATGACTCTGATGTTTAGTATACTGATATGATGTCATTGTCTCTGGGAAATCTTCAGGGTAAAATTGGCCGAATTGGAGCTCCTGGTTGCAAAGGTGATCCAGCTGACAAGGTAAGTCTAGTAATTTAACTAAATTATTTTTCATATGTTGCTCTCCAGTTGCTTTTTCTATCTTTAGTTAGATCACTAATAGGTCCAATTCTATTCTAACCATCTTATTTAATCATATTTATTAGGTGAAATATTGCATGTGGTTGGAGAATAGTTAACTGAATCATTTTGTTATCTCTACAAGGGACCAGATGGGTACCCAGGAGATGTTGGTGATACTGGGCCACCTGGCGATGACGGACAAAAGGTCTGTATTAAATAAAAGCCCAGAATCTTTTTCCTTTTAACTTATCGGCAGATTAAAAACATGACTAAGAGTCTACAGCCATGCTAACGGCTCTATGAGGCTGTACTTGGGCTCAGCAGTGCTTAGAGCTAAATGTTATCAGAGTGACATGATGTTCACCATCTTAGATTTGCGTGTAGGCTAACATTTGCTAATTATCACCAAACAAAGTACAGCTGTCATTAGTTTTACAGGGATTAAGTCATAAAGCTAATTATTTGGCAAATTAAAATGTTGTCCTGATGGTGGTGCTAGATGAAAATTAATTCTTTAGGATTCATCCTCTGGGGAACATGAATGCGTAGAAGGCATCACTTGCTTTGTCTCTTTTGTGGTGCAAGGAATAAAATCCCCCAAAAATCCATTTCCATAATTCCGGAACATGAATGTCTGTACAACATTTTGCAGCAAATCATTCAGCAGTTGTTGAGATATTTCAGTCTGAACCAAAGTGGTATCCACCCTACATACAACTCTTAAACTGACATTTCAAATGAGCATTAGTTAATGTCTTCAGTCCTGTATGTTTCTTTGTCCAGGGTGACCCAGGCCTCCCTGGAAAGTCGGGTCCATATGGCCCTTCCGGTGCTCAAGGACCAAAGGTAAACTTGAAATTAAAACACAACAGAAAACATTGAAAATGACGATTCTCTTTGACTTCATCAAAATCATAGAGCTGAATCTCTGTTCATTAGGGTGAAAGAGGAAATGCTGGAAGTCCTGGGCTGCCGGGAGAAAAGGGACCGTTGGTACAAAATAGATTTTTGAATTATGAATATGTGTTATCTATGAGTTAATGTCACAACGCTGACTCTGAAATACAACTATCAACTCTTGCAGGGGGATGCTGGCTTACTCGGGCCTAATGGCGAACCGGTATTTCAAACACTTTTTTTTTTATTAAATTAATTTTGCATTTTGAGCATTTGCCATGAATTGAAATATGAAAAATGAAATATTAACAGGGGAGGAGAGGAGACTCTGGAACAAAGGGAGCACCAGGTCCTGATGGGCTAAAAGGAGAAAAGGTAAGTTAAGTGCTCAGAGAAAACTATGATATGCTTTAATCACTTTCATGTTCATTCATGTAATTTTTATACATTTAGTTATTTTTTTTGGAGCAGGTTCTTGCAGCAGTTGCCTTTGTGAAGACCAACCAGACAAAGCTGCAGAAAAAAATCAGACTACAGAGTTTCTGAACCGGTCATCTGAAAGCCAAATAACTAATTATTGGGAAACGCGGACACATGGCAGTGGATTCTGTTGACCTAACAAGAATTTTCAGCAGCGTGAGAGCCAGACAATTCTCGTGAATTTCAAATCTCTCTCCTGGGGTTTTACAGATAAATATCAAACACTTCATCTCTCAGTATAATGTGGCTCTGTTCTGCTATAGGGCATTTCCTAACCAGATTCTCAGGAAAATCCTTCACATATTTCACAGAAATAGAATTATCGCCCCTCTGTTTAGTGTTTTGTATATGTTGCTTGATGATTAATGGTGTGGTGCGAATCCTGACACATTCATTTATTTTTGAGGGAGAACGAGGGCCACAGGGAGGCAGAGGTCGGCCCGGGGAAGACGGACTCAACGGCTCAAAGGTGAGGGGATCACGCTGTGGGTGGATTTTGGCAGAGGGGTGACTCAGCAGCTTTGTAAGAACCTCCAATACTGGAGTTTTGCCCCCATGCACTGGGTGTCTGCCAAAATAGCCTGAGCTGAGTCTGTTATCATAAAAACACATTTTGCAGGGAAACTGTTCTGCAAAAAAGCTTTTTTTAAATACCGCATCCAGTACTAGGCCGTTGCCAAATTCACATCAGCATGAGTAATTCTGTGCGTGGGCTGGAGTGAAGGTGATGTCCAGTAATTATGATTTCTCTGTTACTTTCTCTCTCTTCCAGGGAGACCAAGGACTACCAGGACCGAGGGGCCAGTCAGGCGAACCAGGGGGCCCCGGAGGAAATGTGTGTCATTTATAACGAGAACTAGCGCCTTTTGTCAGAGCTTGTGATTTGAGTGGATTCTTAAGAAAATATTGCTTATTGTGTGAAATGCACTGTAGATGATACAAATTTAACTGGAAGTTTCTTTTGTGGTTTTAGGGTACCATGGGAAATGCTGGAGATCCTGGACCACAGGGAGACTCTGGGATCCCTGGACCAAAGGTGGGCAAAACATTTCTGTTCATCACTTTCATCATGGCATCATGTAAAATACTGTAATATTTAGTGACTTTTTGTCTTCTAAAAGGGTGACAACGGAAGACCAGGATTCAGCTATCCTGGGCAGAGAGGACCCACTGTACGGTTTTCCATTCACCTCACAAAATTCTCGCACATCCGGCATGAGTTTAAAGTAACTGTGATCTTTCCAGGGAGACAGAGGTGATCCAGGTCGAAGAGGACCCAGGGGGGGCAGAGGTGATTGCGGTGCCAAAGGAGAACCTGGAGATAAAGGAATACTAGGGGAGCCTGTAAGATCAATAACAAAATGTTTTAAATGAAGTGTTTTGACCAGGGACATTACATGGAGTTACAAAACAAGAACTGATGTTCATGTTCTTGTTTTAAATAATGGTATCAAGCCATGGAGACCGCTTTCATTTAAGTTTTGACCTATGTGCCACCACTCGAATAGTTAAAACTGAATGGACTTTGGTGCTCATTGTGCCACAGATACATCGTGCCTAGTTCTTACACTTTGCAAAACAAACACTGTAACAAAATATTTAGGGGACATTCTGCCAATGTCTTCCACAGAATAAGTAACATTTATGTACTATTGGAATTAATCAGAGGCAGAAACCAGTAAGAAATACATGACCAAGAGAAATACTATGGAGAAAAATGAGTCACTTCCACTGAAAATGGGTTTTCTGCGCAGGGGGAACCAGGCCAGCTGGGTGAGCCAGGAGAAAGAGGACCCAAAGGGGATCCTGGATCGGATGTGAGGAGCAGCACAACCACTCAAATAATGACTTGACCATACATGCAAATTTGAGATCCAATTGCATTGCTCTTTTTGTGTGTGTGGTGTGCGTAGGGGGTCCCAGGACCAGTGGGCGATCCTGGCCTTACTGTGAGTAGACGTACTATATTAATTATATTTACTTGGTTGTATTACTTCTAACCTGCATACCTGTCACTGCAGGACTGTGATGTCATGACGTACATCAGGGAGACGTGCGGTTGTTGTGGTGAGCAAAAAATCATCGCAGATCAAACAGCTTCATTGTTTTCCGTCTCTCTGCATACTGATCCTGTTCTTGTCTTTGGTGTCAGACTGTGAGAAGCGCTGTGGAGCTCTGGACATTGTGTTTGTGATTGACAGCTCAGAGAGTGTTGGGCTGACCAACTTCACCTTGGAGAAGAACTTTGTTATCAACACCATCAACAGGCTGGGCTCTATGGCCAACGACCCTGCGTCACCATCTGGTACCGTCGAGCAAAAACGCAGACCTCCGTGCAAATCCTGTTGCAGATACAGTTTCAAGTGACAGGAAGTAGAGGTTGCCATAAAAGATTAACCATTTCCAAAGACTGAATCACTTACTCCACCATTGAATATTCCATTAGAGCCAAACATATGTGCACAGGACCCCATGTTGGTGCTGGACTCTTCATTAACACTGTCAACAAAGTACAGATTGTCGGTGTTGCATATTTTCAGCCATCAAGTGTTACCAGTTACTATTCCAGCTTTATACTGTAGTTTGTTTTATTTTTAATGTTAATTTCTGAAAAGCACCTAACAAACATTTAAAGAATAAAGTTGGCAATATATAATCACTTGACATGTCTGCCTCTTCTAGGCACAAGAGTGGGAGTTGTACAATTCAGTCACAACGGGACCTTTGAGGCCATTCGTCTCGATGACCCGAACATAGACTCCATGTCTGCCTTTAAAACGGCAGTGAAGAAGCTGCAGTGGATTGCTGGGGGCACCTTCACACCCTCAGCCCTCAAGTTCGCCTATGATAACCTCATCAGGGACAGCAAGAGAGCCCGAGCCAAAGTTTCCGTGGTGGTGATCACAGATGGCCGCTTTGACCCGCGCGACGATGAGGATCTGCTCAAGTACCTTTGCGATGACAACAATGTGGTGGTGAACGCCATTGGGGTTGGCGATATGTTTAAAAAGGAACAGGATGATGAGATCCTGGGGTCGATAGCATGCGGCAAGAAGGAACGTGTCACCGAGATGAAGCGTTACAGTGACTTGGTGGCTGAGGACTTCATAGAAACTATGGAGACTGTGCTCTGTCCCGGTAAGCCTGTACCAGTACAGACAGCTGGATCACAACACCGGTCCTTTTGACCATTTGTCTAACCCACATCCATTCGATGTCCCTTCTAGAGCCAGTGATTGTGTGCCCTGATCTCCCATGTAAAAATGGTAAGTGTTATTTATGACTACATTACTCGTTACATTTTTTTTGATTGAGTGCAGCTGATTTGTTTTCCTTCATTACAGAACCTGATGTAGCTCCGTGTAGCCAGCGGCCGGTGGATTTAGTATTTCTACTAGATGGCTCAGAGCGCCTCGGAACAAACAACTTCCAGAATGCCCGTGAACTTGTTCAGAAGGTGGCAGAGAGACTGGGACTGGCCCGGAGCAACACTGATCGCATGCGAGCCCGTTTGGCACTGATAGAGTTCGGCAAGGAGAATGAGAATCGCGTGGCCTTCCCGCTCACACACGACCCTGCCGTCATCGCAGACGGCATAGCAAGGTTGCCTTATCTGGACTCTTCTTCAAGCGTGGGGCCTGCCATCATCCACGCCATCGACAACATTGTGGGTAAAGGAAATGCTCGCCACACGAGGCGCAATGCCGAGGTTTCATTCGTTTTTGTCACAGACGGCATCACTGAAAGCAACAACCTGGAGGAGGCGGTCAGTGCCATGCGCGGGGCACAGATCGTCTCCACAGTGATAGCCACAGGAACTGATGTTGACCAGGAAGTCCTAACGAAGCTGGCCATGGGTGACCAGGATGCCATCTTTAAAGGAAAAGACTTCTCTGGTCTGTCCCAGTCAAGTTTGTTTGACCATTTCATCCAGTGGGTATGTTAGAGACAGCACATGGATGTGAAGATTATACTGGTGCTACTGCTGTTAACAGAGGTAATGGTTAACTATGAGTCTATTATGCACTGTACATTTTGCAAATGACATCACAGCATTGTGCTTTACTACATTTGTCGAACTGTATTCATCGTCAATATTTTGTTATATACAGCAACATAGTACAAGTTGAGCATTCTTCAACCATTAAGCTTTACTGATTTAAGATGATAAATCTCCAATTTGCTGCACAAGGCAAAGCTGTCTTCTGTAAAGTCGAGAGGTTTGTAGTGCACATAAATTTTGAGATTTAAAATGATTGCTGTATCCAACATTAATCAATATTACACTCGTTGATATTAAAGACATTTCTGACTACATCTAAAGCCCTCAACATACAGTACCTGCAGTACGTTTTTGTGAATTGTAAAGAAGAGTAGTTTTAAATACAGCACTTGTGTAAACATCAGTTAAGTCAAACATCATTCTGTGCAGTATGTAGGCCAGTTACAAGTATCAGGGGTCTTCAAGTGGAAGGCAAAAACAATGGACGGGTTTGGTCTGGCTGGGCTGAATGATTGCATTCTTCTCATTTCTCTGCATGTCCACTGCAGATGCTCCCATTGCCTCCCTTCTTACATCATGTCCAGCTGCACAGGAAGAGGAAAAAACAAAAACACAAGACTGGAGAGTTTATATGAAAGGTCTCGGATAGGCCCACTGAGACACATCCTGCAAGTATACAGGAAATGGCTTTAACATGATTTTGGGGGCACGGTAGTTAAATCTTTAAAACCTGAAAGGGAGTCGCAGGAAAAAAAGCAGGAAAAAAAAATCAAACACTTACCAAGTCATCAACATCTCCAGTATCTTCAGCTGGTGGTGCAGCCGCCTCCTCTTTCTTCTCCTCAGCAACCAGAAACTGAGGACAAAATGGGCTTCAGTCAGTAGGAGTTCATTACTTTAATTTCAATTATATATCACAGTTGCACACGACAGCTCACACTGGTTTAAACTGAGTTTTAGTGAGTCACCTGATTTGCTTCTTTTTTGGATACACTGCTTCCTTCAACCTCATCCGTACTTATCAGAGTTATGGTATCTGTCAAACAAACAGCCACAATAAGTCCACAAACACTGGGCTCTTACCAGACTTGCGATTCAGGCCGTAGTGCATTTTTAAGCATAAATCAACTCCCATTATTTTTCTTTTTATGTTTACATGCTTTGAACTCATGTGGAAATTCCATCTCCCCTCTCATGGAGGAATGATTTCAGAGAAATCCTGCAGCCCTGAGTCAATAGGCTTATCGTACCTTGAACAAGCAGGTCCCAAAAGACCTCCAGCCCTCTGTTTGGGATGCTTCTTTTCAGGGACTGGAGGTAGCTGTTGTACAAATCGGCATTCCCCAGCTGCATTACAAAAGATAGGAAACATACAAAATCCAGTTGAGTCCTCCTAAAAGTGCATATCTACATACGTAAGTACACACTCATACAGAACTGGACTCGGTTCAAGTCGCGAGAAATGAAACAGACTCATTGTAATCTTCTCAAATTGACTCATAATCTCCATAGCAATGCCAAAACTCTGCGTTCTGATATCTCAAAATTTCAGTCCAGAAACCCCCACATCATCACACATTTCCCAAATAAAAGATAGTGAATGTTTATTTACCTTAACGGACTGCTCTCTAAAAGCCTGGATACAGGTGATGCTTTTCATGTAATAGCATGTGTTCTTGTTGCTAAGCAACTGCTCTATCCTGTGAGTCAGCTGCTGACAGACTGAGAAGGACACAGGGGTCACCACAACCAAACAAAACGATGAACACAATTACCAAGGCTGAACATGAGTCACGATGGTTTATAACAACCAGAAGAAATGTTTATCAGGCCAGCTCGCCAGAAAAACTCACCCTCTCCGAATGGAAGACTCTTCCGCTTGATCAGAGCGCGGAAGTCCCGGTCTGGAGCCACACTTCCCACCTGGTTAAGCATTTAAAATTAGTGAGGACTGAAGTGACATTTTAAAGTAAGCCTGTTCAAACAAACAGTGAAGTAGTTTATTTGGAATAGCTGATTTAGGATGATAATGTCATCCAGCTCCCCTTATTCTCACCGAAGCAATAGAGCCTTCAGCAATGTCAGCCAGGTTATAATCCTCGTCTTCTTCATCTCCTTTTGCCTTCTTGGCATCTGGCTCCTCTGAGCTGTAAATGGCAAAGGGGGCCCAGTTAGAATACTTTTAAAGCCAGTAAAACCTACACACACACACTTAATAAAACACTACTATAAGTACAAAAATTACATTCCAAATATTTTCACTACATGACTAACAGCCCTGTCTGTTACATTCAAAGACCCTCCACCATACTGAATCTAACTTACTCTTTGCCAAAAATCTGAGCACTAGTCTTCAGCTTCTTTTTCTTCTCCACTTCAGTGAGAGGAAATATCCTCTTCATCTCCTCCAGTGGAGCCTGGCAGCGTTCACTAATGACGTCAGGGAGCTCGAGAGCAGCCTTCAGCCATGGCTCCATGGGGGGAAGAGGGGCGCCGGGGCTTACTGCCCGATGGTGTAGACACTGAAAGAAAGGTTGGTCGGGGAGGTGAGACAGTGACTGAGGAAGAAGCATTCCTGGTTGAATAGGACTCTAGTCAAACAGATTAAAGATTTTTTTATGTCACTCCTGTCTCCTTCAAAAATTTGCCATCTGACTCATCTCAGAATAAATAATTGGAGTGTTGTATTTTTTAAATAAAAACTGGACTGAAGTACCTGGAAGTGCCTCTGGAAGGCAGGGTTGGGAATGTGGTGGACCTTGAACATGTCTTTTTTTTCTCCATCATCCTCCTCTACCAACATCATGGAGTCAATAAGAGAGTCCACAGCTGACAGCTGAGTGTCTAGAAGAATCATATAGCACACACAAGTCCATTCAAGTTCATTCCTCCATCTCTGTAAAGTCTTTCAACTAATTTCTCTTTATATCTTCTTATATCCAACCATAAAGCTGCAGTTCTGAACCTGTGCCACATATAAACTAGTTAATAACTGCAAACGTAAACACACTGATGTGCGTGAAACCTGGTGAAGCAGTGCTGAAATTGCAGCAGCTTTTCCTTTCTGCACTTGAAGAGGGCAACACTGCCACGTTTACACCTGCAGGTCTAAATACTGTAGCTGCTGCTGTGATAACGATCAGAAAGCTCCCTTATGTGGAGAATCTGCAGTCAGTTATAACATCAATGTGGGAGTTTGCAAGTTAGTTACAAGTCAGTTCTGTGGGGTGTTTTGTATCTAACAAAAAAATAACAAAAACTCAACATTTGAACGAGTTTGACGTGTAGAAAACGCTACCTGATGGAGTGAACTTTTTGTTGCTTTCAAGAGAAGGAAATGTAAACTGTCTGAGGTCTTCCATGAAGGGCAGCTGGACGTACATCAGACACTATCGAGGGTGTGAGACAGACCATTAGCTACGTCATATTTGATGCACATTCAGTGACTATACTTGAAAACAGCATCTTTAGGAGTCTGTGATCTCACCTCATACTCCCGCTTGATGCACGGGAAGGCTGCTCCTACTTGAGGGTTGCTGCGCCGGTCATAGGCGTAACGTACAATGGCCGCCATTTGGAGCTCATCCAGTGCTCTAATGAGAGCGGACAGTGCAACTCCTGCATGCTGCTCAGACAGAACAGCAGGAACAAAGGCAGATCAGTATCACTATGCAGTCACCAGCAATGTAGCGGCCCTCTCCATTCTCACCTCATCGTCCTTGGCAGGAAACAGCTTGAGGATTTGAGTCCCCATGAACTGATGGCGACGTACCTGCAGACGGACGGGGAAAAAGAAACAGTCGGTGAACAAAGTAACCAGCTCGGTCTAAAAGGTTTAACTTTAATTTGTCTGAGATTTATTTTACTTTAATACTGTTTCGATGCCACATACATTGGTGCATTTGGTGAAACCGAGAACAGCAAAGCACTTTCCATCGTGCTTGTACTTCATCTGATCTTGATCTACTTTGGAGAAGGGAACAATATCACTTCCATAACGAAAACCTGTACAAGAAAACAGAAGTACTTTTATTTTTCTGTTCTTAAGTAATAAGAACAATAAAATTAAGCAAACTGATTGCAAACAACTTTCTCACCTTGGATGGTATCGTCCCTCTGCACCTCTGTCTCATTGTCATCATCCAGACAGTAGACAGTCTCTCTCTTCACGTCGTCTTTCTGGGTGGTTTGAGCGTCAACTGTAATCCACGTTTTCTTCAATTTCTCTTCTGTCACCTGAAATACATGGTGAGTAGTGTTTGTGCATGAGAAAACCTTTGGCTTCTTCCTCTTTTTCCACTGGCAAGACTTTCTGTGACTGTTATTGATGAACTGCCATCTGTGTATTTACATCAGAATTAGTAAAATGAAACCAAATTAAAAGGATTCCTGTAACATACAGAAAATGAATGAGCAAAACACATAACTGCTACAAATTTACAATGCTAAGGCAATAAGTACAACACTGCTGTACATTAAGTTAAAAGATACAGATATGTAGGATATAATAAACTACATTAAATTTTCTCATTTATTCTAAGTAAACAAATAAAACATGCAAAACACTATTTGCAGTAACTAATGAGTGACATATTTTTGCCACAAGGTGTCAGTAATTGATCAGATTAAAGAACAAGAACAAAGCGTAATGATTACGTGGCACAGCGCTTCATTTTTCAGACATGACAGAACTCAGCATTTCTTCATTCTGTGGAACAAGCATGTAATATAGATACATCCAGTACACTTCACAGTAAACTCACTGCTTTGTATCCAACAACACGAATGGGCAGAGCACTGCCAATGGTCAGCTGACAGGGCCAGGCCATGGGTCTCCTCTCGATACAATTGAACATACACAACTGCTCAATTGCAGTCCTACAGCAGGAGTGAAGCACATGGAAAGCCCAGATATGAGACATAATCCAATTGTAGTGACAATTTTTTCCACTTTACAATGTACTTACTTACCTTTTCCATTAACACACAGGGAGGAGTGATCTTATGCAGACCCAATACATCTTTTCCAATTGCTATTTTCTGTTTAGTTTGATGTTAATTGAAGTATTTGTGCAAATAAAATTAATGTGCCAGTTTTTCCATTGTGCAGGTTGTAGTCTTGCTCTGTGCACTCCCTCTCCTTGTGCCTACTATTTCCTGTCACCTATACCCCTCTAATGACTGCCACCCAGTGTCCAAAATAATACTGCAAGATATCTAAATGAAATAATATGTCATGCCAACAATAAACATAAATGGCTCCTATGCCAATACCTTTAAAATGTAGAAAGAACCCAGTGATTCAGAGAGAATAATGAAAACAGTGAAATGTGAGAAATATCCAGTGTTTCATAAGAGCCATCCAACCTGAAGGAGTAAATTTCACCCAGGCCATCATCCTCATCCAGGCTCAGCATGACGTGTTTCACCAAGTCCAGGCCATCTTTCTGTTCCCTGGACAGACCTTTGCCTGTGCCTGGGTGACCGGGGCCTCTTCTGTCCACATCTCCTCCACATTCGTCATCGCCCTCTGCAGGGAAAGGCAAACTGAAAATGCAAACGTTCAGAGTAGAAAATTGGTAGAAGGATTAACAAGTAAATTCCATGAAACTAAACTCATGGAACTTTACTACAGACCACTTAAGGTTTCGTCAGATAGCCTGTTTTATCCAGAGTGACCTCTAATAACTGTACTTACTGTAATGTAGTATTTGGAGAAGCAAGAACAATGTGTATGTTTGTATATTCGCAAAAATTTTAAATATGTAGCATGCCGTTTAAACATAAAAATGAACTAATTTTCATCGAAATACAAATTATTAGTTTAATGAATTATCTCCCAGCATCAGCCTGATTTTGATGCTGCACAGTGGTGGTCCTGAATGTTTTAGTGCCCTAGGCGAGCTCTCATTCACAACCGATATAATTTTAATGGGCAAATTTGTGGGGCTTCTATATCTGCATGTGTGATCTTGTATATAAAGACAGCACTGGCACTTTCGGCACATCATAATGTACCCTTTAGCTAAGTAGCCATGACAGCAGCAGGGAGGGTAACAAGCCAGAGGGACTGTTATTAGCGTTGACTGACATAGACGTGAATATGATAGCTATCTATGATTGGCCAATACAAAACATCTTTTTGAGTATGTGATGGCCTGCATGAAAGTAGATAGCTTTAAAATTGCATTTGGTGAATGTGTCTGAACCTTACAAAAACTGCAGGGTGATGCCAGCTTGTTTCAGGTTTTCAATAATAACATCCAGCTGCTCTGAGCTGGCCTGAGTGTTGAGGTCAGTCAGGAGGGCGATGATGAGACGATCACACTTCTTCCCCCTGAAAAGAAAACCCCAAACACAAGGTCACATAACTGAAAAACCAACAATCCTATCTGCAGAATTAACATTGAAATGCACGGACAACAGTGAGAAGCGTGAGAATTATGTACGAGATACAGGCAGCTTCTTACTTTGTTTCTGTCTGAAGGAGATCCATGGAGACAACAAGAGCATCCAGCCCTGTTGAATAAGGGTTAAGGAGCTAACAGATTCTCACACATCATCTCAGAGTATGAAGCTGTACACAAACAGGATCTGACGCATGAATAAAAGACAGAATTATCTGCTTCATTGTAAATTCAAAAACACACAGGAGAGCACACTTGACAATTAACTCCAATACACTAGACATCGTTTGAATGGAACTAATGTCACAAGTGATTAAGTTATAGCAATTAGTTCTGAAATATTTATTCATTTAAACAACGAGTCAGTCCACCTACCACTGATTATTTCCAATTTTACTAATATTTGATTTTGGTTGTTAAAATACTATGCATTCACAAACAATAAGAGTAACTTTCTTTGGTCTATTTGATGTAATTATAACATGAATGTTTTAGGCTTTTGGCAAGCGGTCAGACTAAGGAGCTTGAAATACTACATTTAACTCTAAAACGTGAGTTTACAGTAGCAACTGTGTTTGGGATTAGGATAGTTTGGCATATCCCCAAGCCTAGTCTCTACCCATCTGGTTAGGAAACCTGGAATCTGGTCTTCAGGAATAAATCCTTATAGACAATTTTCAGATGTTTTGACTTGTAGCCGGAAAAGCAAACCAGTGCTTTTGATTATGTCTGAATTACAATTGGTTAGTCAGTCCCAGGGCCACTGTTAATGTTATCAATTACACATGTGAAGAAAGAAAAACCCCAAACAGGAAAGCTTGTTGTTTTGTTATTTAGGCTGATCCAGAATATGAAATATGTGACAAAACAAGTTACTTAAAATCACATAAAAATCCAATAAAATAATAAGCACCTTAAGTGGGTCTGATAGTCATTTCAAAACACTGATGAAAATTGTTATAATTTGTACCAATTCTCAGACTATAAAATGAAAAAGTATCATTAGATGTAGTCTAATACCTGCAGAGATAACTGATAAAAATGTTCAGGCAAAAGGATACAGTCAGCCTGCTGACTCTCTGGGCAGATCTGATTCTCTATCTCCTCCAGAAGCTCAAGATCAGGCAGCATAAGGTGACGA
The DNA here is from genome assembly GCA_036023855.1 of Gadopsis marmoratus. Classification (NCBI taxonomy): domain Eukaryota; kingdom Metazoa; phylum Chordata; class Actinopteri; order Centrarchiformes; family Percichthyidae; genus Gadopsis; species Gadopsis marmoratus. The sequence goes on from JAVQJF010057202.1 coordinate 18,670, forward strand.
TGCACGGTGATGTTCTGGTACTGGCCATCTTGGTCCAGAGAGTTCTTGGTGGAGTCTGTGCCAAACAGAACTAAAGCCAGTTCATCCTTCCGCTCTGCAAACACCTGCCAAAAGACAAAAAGGCATTTTCTGTGTATGTCAAAGACGTGTTTGATTCTTGCATTTGTAAACATGCAGCAGGAGTTTACCTGGCGCTGGACAAACTTCTGGATGACTTTTTTGGCGAGAGCAAAGGGAGACTCTTCGCCCGGCGCAGAGTTGGACATGGAGAATCCAACATCCATGCACAACACCAGCGCTGACTAACGTTACAGGAAACAAGTTAAAAGAATTTCAGGTTTTTGATTCAAGGCGACTTGTTTTGGTGAACCCGTTAGAGCTGAAATGCATTGAGCACACACAGAAAAGCGTTTTAATATTTCAAAAAGTATTATTTTAGGCACGCAATTGTTCTCCCGCTGTTAAAACCAGTACTGGTTGATAGGGGGCGTGCTTCCGTCCCAACATGTCCCAACATGTCACCAACGTTAAACCTCAGAAGCTCAGCGAAAGAGAACAATTTGTTTCTAACGTTTGGAAACAACGAACACCAGCTAACTACGCTGTCTACGTGGTCATTTATTCCTCCAGGAAATGCAAAAGAAAGTAACTTACTTTAGCACCTGCCATCTTCTTTTCGCTTCCCTCTTCCAAAGACTACGTGTCACTCTGTTATGGCGTCGGAGAGAAACGGCAGGCACAAGAAGAGAGTTCCTGTTTACAGTGATAATTGTTCCGCGGTTATCTTAGCGAGATTCCTGTCGGTTATACGCCGGGAGTTACGATACACCTGTTGAACGACACAACGCCCTCACCAAGCCGTGATACTGTCATCCGTGTTGTTCTCGAGCCTGAGCCGAGTCGGTGAAATGAAATGCAAGAATCAGACGGAGGTCAAACGCCCTCCAGCGTTTCATGCGGCACACAGAGGGTCTGTGCTCATGTCACGGCTGTAGCCAGGGTTCCAGGAATGTTGAGGTCAAATTAAAAATAAGTGGATTCAAATAAATACATAAAAATTATTATGGGTAGGCTACACAATAAATAAACAACTAAAGGAGTTTTATTTCCCTACATGAAGGTAAAATGCTGTTTCAAAAACCTCAACACACTGCTGGGAATAATAAACTAATTTGGGAAAATACTAAAACCCCCAAATTTCCAGAAAAATGATTGAACTTAATGTCCTCCATCATACAGTAGCCATGGCCCTGCCTCATTTGTATGGCTTTGACCCCATAGAATGTGTTCTGTGTTTTAACCATGAATTGTTTCAACATTAGTTTTAAAAAAATCAGACAGTAAAACAGGCCAGTACAAGTTGGTGAATGTGAATTGGTGAATGTGTGTTTTTTCTAGCATACTGTATTTAACGTTGGGTCATATGGATTTTCAGTAAGAACCCAAATGTAACACCAGGGTGCCAGTAATCAGATCTCAAAGAACCCACACCCCAGAGAGCCATCTGCATCCGTGTGCACTGTGTCGGGATATATGCCGATTTGTTTTTTCTAAGACACACAGTGAACAGTGAACAGTGACCTAATGTGCATTTCTCTTTAATAACACAGAACAAGATGCTGTTTTCTCTTCCACAATATAGATGTAAAAATTAACACATATTTGCGATGTCATGATATAACACTGTATTCCATGTGTGTAAAACTTTCCTTTGCATCATGTGGTTTCACAACATGTAATGTGGAATACAGACTCAATCCACAAACACTGATCCATGTCTTTACATGCATGATAATAAAACTGAATCACCTTACCCAACAAGGTCTAATCATAAACATTTGAATCACCAAATATTTTATTTAAACCAACCCCATCTGCTATGTATTTCACTCAGTTAATGAAAGTTGTTTGCAGTACCAGAGTATAAAACACCTAGCTACAACAATTTCAGGCAGTGTACTAGACTTAAATATTTAAAATAAATTAAATCAACATTTAAAAAATATGACTGTATGGAAATGTAACAGGAGTGCACAGGTGGAAAATTACAGAGAACTTAATTGTACTTGTGTGTGGACCAAAATTGTGAAGAGATTGAGAGTAAAATCACAAATATCTGTGTTGATGGTGCCATAAACATATGAAAACATGATAACGGAAAAACTTAAATTCACCAAAGTAATGGTGAATGATTTGCCAGCTTGTCCTGACTATGGCTTCACATCATGACTGGATTAACCTGCTAGGGGGGTCCAGGGGCAAACATGAGCTCTGGGGTCCTATTGATCCAGTGGGTTCGGGGTTGAGTTCCACAGACAGGACAGGGAATTTCCAACTTTATGAGACCAACAAACACATTGTTGGTTTTGCTCTTTTCATGGGATTTGTTGACAATAGAACACAGTAACGCCAGCTGTATCCTTTAAAAAGTTGACGCTGACTCACAACCCGTTCACAAGACATCTTAAGGTGCTGATTGTTTTAGTCACGTCTGTGCCTAATGGTGCATATTCCCAATCAAATTAGTAATCGAGCAAATGTCCATAAAGTGACTCTTTCCACGTTCTCCAGGTGGTATTCCAGCCTTGCTTCAGATGCAACTTCACTCAGTGATTATGAAGCCTTTGCATACAAGACAGCGTTGCCTTTGAAATGAATGCTGTTTTTGGAGTCCATGCACAGCACAGTGATCACATACATTTATTTACAGATATTTACAGACAAAGTGAAACTTGGTTTAACTTTCAGGCCTCCAACAACAGTGTGTGTTTCAGCCAGTTTATCTAAACTTTGCTACAGGAAACACCAAGGTCCACATGTATCAAAAGGTCTTTGAGTGGGATTCACTGATTGGCGGACAACACGTAAAAAATGACCCACCATTACAACTCCCATATTCAGAGGACTCATTTAAAGAGATCTGGATTCAATAAAGGCTTACACAATTTGAAGTAATAGTTCAGAATTTCATGACAATTCAGGCAGTGTTTGATAAAATGTCATTTAGAGAAAAGTATAGTGAAACAGCTTTAAAATGCTTTCCTGTGACCGACTTGATCTTTCTGTCATGTCACTCTGACTTAGGCGTACAAACCAAATGTGCCTTGGACCTCAGTGCCCTCCTTCCACTTCACACCGATGATGTCTGGGCGAGTTCACTGGGGGCCTTGCTCTGCAGAGTGCCAGAAACAGTATCAGAGTCAAGCAGCTCTACTATGCTATAGGGGGAACAGTCCTCCAGTCCCAGCTTCCCACAGGCCCAGCCGCAGAAGCCTTTCTCCAGGTCTCTCACAGCCTGCCACCACTCGCTGAAGGCCCAGGACACCTGCACCACAGCGCAGTACAGAGCCAGAGACAGCGCCATGGGCATGATGAGCACGGGGTAGAAGATAATGAGGAAGGGGCATATTGTGATCTTGTGCCAGAACGTCCGCTCCTCATTGTACACCAGGAAGACATTGTACCAGGTGAGAGTGCCGTAGTAGAAGGAGGTGATGAAGGAGAGGAAGAAGACCACAGGGGCACAGGAGACGCTCCACAGGACGACATGGGGTCCCTGGGACACCCCAAGGCTGCAGTTGCGTTTAGAGCCTTCCCCTGCCTCACACTCTGCATCAAGACGTTCCCTGGACTTAGCCAGGTCCCTAAGTTCCTTCTCTGTCAAAGTGAGGTGAATGTCCACCACCTGCCCCTTCTTCTTTCCTCGGGTGATGGTGCCTGTCAGGGTCACGTAGCGGCTGTCTGGATGAAGGTTCCAGCCTCCTCCTGTTAAGAGAGATAATACGACATCAGTTACCTATATGACAAACAACAACAATATTTGACTTGAAGTGACATTTCTTTGTCTACTGAAGCTCAATGAAGAAATGTGTTAAACTAAGGTAATTTCATGCATTGGTTTTGAGTTTAGAAGTATTTTATATGATGTTACTTTCAACATTTTACATGGTGACAATACCTCAAATCTTTATTTAGCTTTGGTGCATGACTGAGCTGTTACAATAAGACATTCTGAGACTCCTCTCACCTTCACCCGTAGGTGTGCAGAGGAATTTAGCTCCCTCCTCTGCACTCCTCTCTGTTCCCTCCTCGCCGCCTTGGTCGTCTCCAGGAGCTCTCTCCATTTCAGAGCGGTAGACAATAATGGACTCTGGACGCGGGTCTTTCTTCTTCCTCCTCTTCCTCCTCACGGAGGGTCCCACTTCTCCATCGTCCACATGGTTCCCTGATACATCTGATCTTAAGGAGATCATCTGGGGGCTGCCCTCTCCTTCAGTCTGAGGCTCCTCTACATGTGCCATGCTCTCACCTGATCCGGTAAACTCTTTGACTCTTAGGCTACTTTTTGATTGTGATATATGGAGACTAGTAGTGCAGTCCTGCGTAGCGCAAACTATGTCCACCCATTGTTTTTAAGTTTTCAATCTAAGGAAGAGCTTTGGCTGAACTATAAGTGATAAAAGCACGCACATACATACACAAACACAGAGAGAAAGTGCGATTAAAAAGCAGGTTTGCTTCTTTTTCACAGTCACAATACTGTAATCCTCTGTGTTCAGTGATCCCGGCCTAGATTCTTCATTCTTCTGTGATGATGACTGATAAAATCTACCAAATGTCACACCATCATTGATCTAATGGCGTCAGGCATCAGAACAGATACCACATCAATATAGAGAGATGACAAACAAAGCATGATAGATTTGTTCTAATAAAAAAAAAAAAAAAAAAAAAAGGAGGCTCGTCTCTCTTTTGCATGACAGCGCAACGATACTCAGTGGACATACTGCCAGGTCAGTGTATTAACATCATCCTATCCCCCCTTTACAGACACAGTGACAGGAAAACGACACAGGACATAGACGAACTGTAGTGATTTTAAAAAAGAATGCATCGTTTGATGAGAGGGGGTGAAATCGACAATGCAACCCATTCTTCGCGCAGCTGACCCCCTCCCATTTAAATCCCACCCATGTCCGCTCTTTTGTCTGCAGACGCCAGCCGGCGAGAAAATGTACTCCAAGTAGAATTGAAAATGTAATTCAGTCTTACCTTCAGTGAGTCGGACGAGCAGCGGGTAGAAAAACTGCACCGTGTGGGGGACAAATCACAGGGTTTGGCTGACAAATAGCGAGAGCCCACACATCACAGCGGTGTGTTTGCGCCGATACAGATGCGCTACGCAAAATTATTTCCAGAATAGAAGGGCCATCCAGCAGCCTAGCTGCCGTCACGTGACCGTGGAAAACTGATGGAGAAATGTCTGTTCAAAGCACATCTGTCCGAGAGAATGCGACGTCGGCGGCAGCGACCGATATGTATACGCAACAGAATAAATACGTAAAAATAAACTATGCAAATCATATAACGAAGTGTATGATTCTGTCGTTTTTATACATGATCATAGTCCCAAGCCAAAATGCGCCATTGATTTGTTAATCATTCAGGTGTCTTTTGACGCTTCCAGCTGAAAAACCCTGCTGAAATATATCAGGCTTCCAAAACTGCTGTCAGTGCGTCACCGAGTGACATTTAACCCGAAGCTCACCTTCATATCGTGGCTCTCTTAATTAAAACAACACGAATGTCACCTATAAAGTAACCGAGTTGATAAAGTTATTTTATGTTGAAAGTTTGAACGCATGAACCGTTGCCTTGGCAACTGCAGTAACGTTAGCCGGGCCGCTTACTTATATGACAAAGAAGCTAACGATATATCAGCTAATGTCGCTAACTTAAGGCAAGTGTAGAAATGAACGACCAATACTCACTTAACAATATTGACAGCCTCCTCTTTCAGCTTGGTAAGTTCAGTTATTGAGCATTGTAGGTTAATAGTTTTGCTGTCATTCAATGTTTGCTTGGCTTACAATGTAAAGGTTTAGCTAACGTTAGCTGCTTGGCTAATGGATGTCAGTGGAAGGCTAGTTTTGGTTTTAGAACCTAAGCTAATTCAGGTGAAGACATAATATCACTTACTAATATTTAATTGTAGTAATATAGATAATAGTTATTTTCAAATATAATAACACTAACTTTGTATTTTATAGCTCTTCAAACTCGGGAGCTTTCCCTAAAGAAGAATTCAATCTACCAGCAAATTAAAGGTACGGTCTAACAGTTATTCCTCTTAACCTAGTAGCAAACAAACATAACATAGATTCTATGTTGTGATGTGGTGTCCATCAAGTGTCCACATTCTTGTCAACAGTTTGCAGAGCTGACATTGCTGAGAGGAGGTCTCACATTGAAACAATCCACAGAAATACCAAGAAACTTCAACTAGATATCAGGGCGAAACAGAGCAATGTGACAAATAATAAAGGAACTGCTAAAAGGTATGATAACTAGGTAATACATAGGTCAAACCCCGATGGATCAAGTTGATACATAATTGATTTAACATAAGCAGTGCAATGTCGTATGGATATTCAAATATTGCTGCTTGTCATCCATGTGACTTTAGCTTGAAGGCGATTAACAGCCTGCTTCTTCAGTATGAGCAGACACTGAGAGAAGAACTGGAGAGCAGAAAAGCCAGCTACAACCGCGACATGTGGGTTCAGTTAGCTGTGGTGTTTAACTGTGTTTAATACATTTTTGTGGGCAATGATGAAAAGAACTGAATCTTTTTCATTTGTAACCCAACAAGGGAAGTCTACGAAGAGAGGATTGCCAGCTATAAGAAGACATTCCAGTCGCATAAAGAATATTTTTACCAAAATCCTCTTGCTCAAAAGCTCCTCATGCTGCAGGCAGAAAAAGAGGAGATTGAGTGTAGGATCAAGGCTTGTGATGATCGAATAACAATGAAACAGAAGGAGCTGGACAATCTCACTGGTAGTAAACTTTTTATATCATCCCAACTTGCTCTGGTAGAGCGGAAATACTTAGTTCTTTGTAGAGTCAATTTAATTTCTGTCTGACCAGGTCCAGCAGTCAATTCTTCCCCTGAGAAACTACCAGACAGGTATCTGACTCTAACCGTAATCACTAAATCTTATAGATAACAAAGAATAATGACACATAGCCTCCAGCAAAGCTCAGTTTTTCTCTGACTGAGTCCACTTTTCTTCTTAGTGTTTCTGGACAGAAGCCTGTATCACAACCAGAGAAACAATTAGATCTTCAGACAGAGGAGGACAGTGATTCTTCCATTGACATCTCCTCTCTTAATCTCAACCAGACAAAGGTACTCGGATACAATTATCAGTACTAATGGCACTAAAGCTGGCAAAATTCTAGCAATTATGAAATGTAAACGTGAAGCTGGTACTGTTATAACATCTAAACACTTTGATAAACCTGAACAGATCTTGCAGAATGGTCATAAAACGTGTGTGCAGGCAAATGATGAAGACATTTGTGAGAAGAACGAGGCCCAGGATACTACTGCCTGCAGCCCTTCCCCAGAAGAAGCAAGCAATGAGCCGTGGTCATGTCAACAGTTAGATGGTAAGAAAAGTTAAGTCCGACATGTATTTTAGCTAATGACAGCACTTTACACACTGCATGGCATGTTTTTCATGTTTGGATGTTTATGTTACATCAAACCCCATCAGCAGAATATTTATTTCTTTTCAGAACAAAGATGGCCAGATGTGATGCACACTGAGGAGCCGGTCCAGGAAACTGGACCAGTGGATCAGGTCTGACCTTAAAATGGCCACCTTTCCCAATTCAATAAAAACGTCTTACCTCTTGCCTAGTTTACTGTATCTTTCAGGAACTGGTTTTGAGATCTCCACCAAGACTCCTGTATCCACCCAAAAACAGTGGGGTGAAAGGCCTTTTAAGTATGGACACTATACCAATTTTACATTTATTCATTGCGATGAGTACTTGAACTCTGAAAAATTAGCCCAGATGATGTCAGAGTTCTCTCTACTCAGGCTTGCAGACTACTAATTTTTAATAAAAACCTTGCATGAAAAACTGTGGGCGTAGTGTTTGAAAGACATGGACATTTACCAGACAGGGAGGTTCTAATGAAACATACTGTGTGTCGAGTTGCATTGTGGGAAATGTAGGATTGAGTGTTTTGTTTGTTTGACCCCTACTAGGGACTAAAAGTCAAGATAGTTCAGCCTCTAAACTGAACTGAAAAATCTGTTCATCAAATAATGACAATGCCATTATGTTCTACACTGCAAATGCAATTCCAGAGGTATCTACTCTTAACTCCTAACTAGGTGTTCTCTGCATCGAAACAGCAGTCCACTGTATCAGACACAGAGGAGGAGATGGAGGAAAGTGTAGCCGTAGAGGAAGAGCAGGCAGCAAGTAAAGAGATCAATGAGGCACTCGCTGCTTTTCATCAGTCATCACCTCAAGAAACTAATCCCCAGTCCTCCCCAGGAAAAATGACAGCTGTGCCTTCAACCCCAACATTCCCATTTCAGTAAGGCTTTGTCTAAGTTGTTCAACACTTTGAATTACTGTCAAGACCGCTTCTGAGAACCATGTTTTCGTGTTCCTATTTCAGCTTTAGCCCCAGTGGCTCCCCACATCAAGGGACATCGGATACCAAATCTCCAGCTTTCCTGTTCTCTCTGAACTCTGATCCTAGCACCCTGGGCTTCTCAGGATTTGACATGGGCTTATCACAGGATGAGGTGAGGAGTGAGCAAAAGGAATGTGATTTTACACAAATCATAGAATGTCTTTGTCATTGTAAGCAACTGTTACAACAAAATAACTGTCTTAGTTTTGGAATTACCTCAAAGTTTCTTTACAGGACTCATCTTTCACTTTCACCAGCTCTTTTTTCAATGAGAAGGTACTGCATTTTCTCTGTAACCCCTTTAGTTCATACAATATTACTAGAACCAAATATACCAAAATAACAAGCTATGTTCTTCTCTTTTCAGAAAACCACAGAATCAAAGTCTTCAAGCTGTAAGTATTAAGTCACATCACTCCCTCTTTGTGGTATATGTTACCTGCTTTAACCCACCTCTGTGTGTATGATTTTTCAGGCTCTGAGTTCCTGTTTGATCAGCCAAAGCAAAGTGAAGACTTTGAGTTTGCCTTCACCCCAAAGAGCCCTCAGACTACTGACAAAGATAATACTGGGGATGCTTTTCCGTTTTCATTCAACTTTTGAGAGTTGAAGAATAACATTTGAAATGCTGAATTATTTGTAAGACCAGTTTGTTACTTATTTTCTTAGGTATTGTTCTCATATAGTGGTTAATGACAAATACATTAGGTATGGGTTCATGGTTTAACACCATTATAAAACTTATTAAAATGTTCCAACAGTTAAAAAAAAAAGTTGATTGCCATGTATGACTTTTCTAATACAATTTCTCTTTGTTCTGTTAAATGGTTGGTATTTGTCTGTTTAACTTACCATCTTATTTCAATAGCTATTCACACTACAATGAACATCTAATATTACTGTTGAATAACATTTGAATGAAGATATACCATTAGTATAAAAATAATATACAACATGTTCGTATTTCTTTACAGTAGTAGTAGTACAGTAGTTGTAAAATTTATTGTAAAAAAATGCATATTGATATTTGGTGATTTGCATGAATTAATGACATAAGCAGTGTTTCAGTCCTACAGTCTATAAATAAAAGAAAATTAACATCTCGCTGGTCTCATGACTCAAGTCAAATTTTGACACATACATGAATTAAACATGTATCAGAAGAGTATTTCAAACCAACCACTAGGGTGGTTTTTATGCAGTGACTTTACAAAGGCTGGCTTGGCACAAGGAATAGAAAAATTACTCTGCCTCATTCAATAAATGACTACTTGATGTACATTTTTACATTATTTAATATACTGTAGCTACTATGACATGTGACAAACTGAAATTAATGCTGGCTTTAGAAGACTTCGGTCCTGTAAACATGCATAGCAGCAGATTGAAAACCATTCTTAAGATCTGTAGGAACAAAGGATGGACAAATAAGGGTTCAAAAGTGCAGAAAGAACACTGTAGTTATAGAGAACCTAGAACCCAGAGTCGATGCTGATGGAGCGCCGAGTCACATGTTCAAACTCTCCTGGGACATATTCACAGAAGCTGGTTTGGTACTTGGCCAACATTTTCAGCATTGGCCGAAGATTAAACCACCACTGGACTTTGGGCATCCGGTGCCTGAAAAACAAAGCCATATATTATTAAGATGGATTAATAATGAACACTTGTTATTTGACAAAAACTGTGAATTTATTTACTCAAAGTCGGTCACAGCCTTCAGTTCAGTGACAGGGCTGAATACGATGACCTTCCTGTTGAGACCAAGCACACATGCCGTGTCTGGTGAGTTGGCAAACACACGGCCTGGTGGGCAGAAAAAAAAAAAAATAATGGTGGAATCATTACATCTCTGGTTTGACTGGGTTTCTGAGCTATTTATTTATGTCATCTGTGATGTTATACAGTAACTCTACCTTGTCGGAAGTTTTCAGTCAGTCTCTCTAAAATCCACTGGATAGCCTTCACACCCAGCTTAGTGCCAAAATTTCTATCAAAAGGAGATGGTGCCCCTCCCTAGAACATAAACCGAGTACAAATATGTTGCAAGACTGTCTCTTCACAGTGACACTTACTGTATATTGTCACTGTAATTGATATAATTTGTAAGCTGTGTTTTGCCAGAGTCGATGGATCTTATATGGTGGCTCTGTACCTGCTGAAGGTGTCCCAATACATTAACTCTGCAGTCAAAGACGCCATTCCCCTCTGATGAATACAGCCTGTGTAGGAAATCTGTAGTGTAGTTTTGGTGGCATCTTTCATTCCTGCAATGACAGAGAAAACAGCAGATCAACAAAAGGAAAAACTAAGCTTACCTGCAAACTGAAAATATTCCCATTAGCCTCAGCAGTACACGTTCAAACTAAAGTTGTGAACCTGACAAATGTTACCTGCTAAACATCAGCATGTTAGAATTGCCACCTTGATGTTAGCATTTAGCTTAAAACCCCTCACAGAGCTGTCCGACTCCACTTGTTTAAAAAAAAAAAAAAAAAAAGATTTTGAGATATACAGTATACATACACATCATTTAGTACACCTAAAATAGATGCAGATGGCAGCAAAAACATAGGTGAAACATGCAGTTTTTTCCCAGAATCTCAGGCTGAATGAGTGTTATGTACCTCAGTACTAGACCCCGCTGGATGTCCTTCTTCATCTTTTCCGTTAGATGCTCCACATTGGTCTGTCAAATGGGCAGATAAATAAAGAGACAGAAAGCTGTGAACATGACAGACAAAATAAAAGAAACACCAGAGGTTTTTCTTCTAGTCTTACTGTCAGGTCGTGGATGTTGAAGGGGTCTTCAAAGATGTAGGCTGCATCAGCACCCACAGCTATACCAGTGCTGGTTGCCAGATAGCCACAGAATCCACCCATAGTCTCCACCACAAAGACTCGTCTCTTGGTCCCAGATGCAGACTGCTTGATCTTGTCGCAACTCTGAAGAGGAAATTGAAATGGCAGTGTGAAAGGAGACAGAGGCAATTGAAGGCAAGGTCAAAGGTGTGAGTCTGGACGTGGAGAAGGAGTGAACTTTAACTTATTCCTAATTAACCATCACCTATACTGTACTCTATACAGTTTTGGAGCCTCTAGAAAGAGCAAAAGACAGACCAGACAGGAGAAGCTTCATTTGGACAAAGCACTGCTAGTGTGTTGTTTATGTGCTGTTTACAGGTGTAGTGCTCAACATAGAAATACAGAGGTAAACTAGAGTGCTATAGTGCCTATATTCTCAAAGTTTAAAGATGAAAAATAAAGCTCTAAATTCTCACGGTATCTCAGTAATAGGGCAGCTCACATTCGATGGGATGTTTTCTGGTTTCATGTTAATTCTCAAACATCAAAGTCACACTGTTAATTTGCCATCTGCTCAGCTTTACCTCCATGGCAGCATTGACAGCCGTGTCTGCTCCCAGGCTGAAATCAGTTCCAGGGACGTTGTTGCTGATGGTAGCAGGGATTACACACATGGGGATGCAGAGCTCATCATAGTGACTCCGGGCTTCAAACAGCTGCAGCACACCTTCGTATCCCTTTGAAATTCACCAAGAGGTAGATTGAAAACTCTTTGATGTAACATTGACACAATAAATTCATATACAGGTCATTCAGTTCCGTTTCTTTGAAGGGTCATGTGTTATACTATACCTCAAACCCTCCAATTACAAGCAGAGCTGAGATGTTGAACTTGGTGATGGTTTCCACAATCTTCTCCAAGTTCTTGTTTGGAAGAGTTCTGAAATATGGCATGAAACAGAAATTAAAAATCACTTAAAGAGGTACTCTGCCAATTTTACACAGCCTGTGAGGAGAATGCTTTGTCAAGTCTGAGAAATTACTAAAGTGACATCATCCTGGTCCCTCAGCTTTGGCTTGGAGACTACATATTTTTGCCAGAAAATCTGCATTACAAACTGGGGCCCTTGAATTTATAATATGTGGGTGGGAAGGTCTAACAAAAGACTACTGAGCTGCATTATGGGAAATGTAAGATCCAGCGGTTTTGAAAGTTGACACATACTAGTGAGTAAAAGCCAGGATATTTCAGCCTCTGCTACATGCAGGTCTGGGAAATATTGATAAAATCTTCTACCACAGTATATAGATAATTAGGTATATTAAATATTCGGAAGATCTTTGAACATAGATGTTAGGATTAGACAGAAACGTCTGTTTTGGCTAATCGAAGAAATGAAAAACCAGACAAAATCAAGGTACTTTTTTGTACCTTGTATTAATCCAATTTTGCTGTAACAGAGACCTGATAATTGGTTTTCCACATTGCCCTCCAATGACCAATACAAACAGGGATATGACAGGGATTACATTAACACAGTATAAATGATATGCCAAACTCTCTGGCCGTTGACAAAATAATTGAGGCCTCCCCTGCATCAATTTTGGTATTTAAGAAAAATAATCTCCCTCAAGTCCCCAAACTTTATGGAAGTAAGATACGAAACTGTGGGAGTACTCTTCAGATAACCTAAATATGATCATATTATAGAAACCAAAGTGTCCGGTTGCTCACCGTTTTGTCCCCAGCAGTGAGCCCCCTTGGCCCGTCCATCCCGCCACACTGTGCCATTCCATCTCAGAAACCTGCAGACAGAAAGGTGTCAGTACTGAACAGTTTATTGAATCCATTGATGAAAGATGCAGAGCCCTCACCGCTCCGTCTGCAAGTCCTTGAAAGCCATCATTGACAGTGTAGACCTTGTGTCCTTGAGCGAGCGCTAACCTCACTGCAGACCTCACAGCTGCATTCATCCCTGCCGCTGGAGCTCCCACGTTCAGAATAGCCAAAGAGAAATTTCTCTGAAGGTACATGAGTCATATATTTATACGCACATTTGAGTTTTGCGATTCTTTTAGATGTGTTAAGGCACACACTGTGTGTGTGTGTGTGTGTGTGTGTGTGTTCATGTTCATGACTTACCTCAGACTGGGCAGGCTTCTGATGGGCAAGAAGCTTGTAGATGTTCCAGTTGTTCTCAAAACTCCTGCGAGAAAAATCATTATTTTTAGCTTTTCTTATTTGCACTGGAAAAACAACAAAATTAAATCACGTCCATAATAACATTTATATGAATGGATGATACATTTACAAGGGAAATATGTTGACATGGTAGTTTTTATAATATAAAAGATATTATAAATATTAATAAACATAAACACAATCTCAGTTCTCACCCTCCACGCAGTTTGACAGCCTCATCAAACCTCTTCTCATTCATGGCCATCTGCACCAACTTGGTCTGCAAACAATAATGACAAATACAGCAACCTTCCACTGTTTGTGTGTATGTATATATCGTTTAAAATCAATTTTAGAAGAGAGGAGAGATACTCACCATCTCCACACATTCCATTAGAGGCAGACGAACAGGATGGTTACCTGAGAGGCCGATGGCGCAGGCTGGGGTGTCAGGAGAGGCTTCCATCAGGGCGACCACCGCCTCCACACCCAACTTACTGCTCTGAAAACACAAGCGAGTCTGCACATGTGCCTTCAAATACATAGATAATAAAATTTGGAGAAGATCACCTCCTACTCACTGGTGTTGTCTTGCATTAGTTATATGGATGATTATTCGACCATGTTTAAGTTTACAAGGGATATGCAGGAAGTATTTCAAAAGGAAGATAATAAAATAAAATAAAAGAAGATGTTAAAATTGTCTTGCATTTTTCATAGTAAGTTTGGCTTAGGTCTGATTCACCCATCAAAATTTACTGGCGCAGTTAACAGTGTCAAGAATTGTTGCAATGGTTACCAGCAGTTAACCTTGCACACCGATTTCATACAATGATTCATTTTGTGGCATAATAATTCATTTTAATGGACACCTGCCAACCAATCAGAAACAAGTATTTTCCCCGGCCCTAATAAAAATCATGTCCATAAAGTCCATGAGAGGCATGTTCTACATATTGGCTGTTATACTGTATATCTGCAGTTTATACAATTAAATGTTCTAGTGCTGTATCTTTGCAGAATTAAAAACATTCAGTATGTTGTCCAACTCACCAGTATTCTGTCAAACGCTGAGGGAGTTCCTCCTCGCTGAACGTGGCCGAGCACCGTCACTCTGGTATCATAACCCAGCCTCTTTACCACCAGCTTCAAACAGACATGGAAGCATTTCATTGTGTTATGGGTTTGCCATTTAGCGGACGTGCACAACAGAGTTGTGAGAATGAGAGGAAGCTCCTTTATAAACATTTGAGAGGAAACTCTTCTAAAGCATATTTGAACACTGAACTGCTTTCTGCTAGTTCAACCTTTTGCCTGTTAAACATTTGAATGATATTTCAACATCAAACCATCTCTTTGTTGTTAGGCAGCTGTTACATATAGCCATCAAAATCCTCCCCAGTCCTTAAATCTTTAAGCTTACATCTTTTATGTAAGTTGAGGAGATGGGCTTGCCATTGATGTCGATGGCTCCTTCTGCGACGATTATAATGTTGAGTCTTGACCCAGTTACACGGCTCTGGTGGTAAACAGACACATACATATGAGCCAGTAAGTCAGCAAGCAGTACTGAGCGGCAGCAATCCTGCCGCTCAGTACTGTATTTTAGAGAGGAAATCAAGTCTCCTCTATTCCTGAAATGCTTGTAGAACCAAGGGCATGTCTACATTTTTCCTGCTCCAAAACAGATGAACCCCTCCTGTGAATACATCTAGTTTATAAGTATGTGCATGGGATAGATAATACAGTCTTAACTAGCTCCGTGTCTTACCCCCTCTAGGCGGGCACACATAAGGTCCTCCCAGCCCTCCTGAGGAGGAGCCTCTGGAATGAAAAGCCATTCTGCCCCAGATGCCAGTGCGGACACCAAGGCCAGATATCTAAAGTAATAGAACAATAATTAGATTATTCAGTGGCAGGGTAATAAAGGATAGTGAAACTGGTGTTACTCACCCACAGTGTCGTCCCATGACTTCCAGAACAAATGTGCGCTGGTGGCTGTCGAAGACACAAGCAAATAAACATTTGCAGCAACTATGCGAGCATGCTATCAGAGGATTTTCAGATTGTAGCAACATGTAAAGATCCAAGGGAGCAAGTCTGGGCAAGACCACGGAAATCGTGTCAAACAGCCTTGAGCTGGCTTATAACTACATTCTATTAACAATAAATCACTGCACTATGCAGGTATAATTACACGTCAACATTAGTCTGATATAAGGCTGCAACTAACAATTATTCAAATTTTCAAATAATGTGCAGATGATTGCATTTTTGTCCAAACAACAGTCCAAACCCTAAAGATACAGTTTACAGTCTTATATGACAAAGAAAAAGCAGCAAATCCTCACACTTAAGAAGCTGGAACCAGAGAATGTTTTGCATTTTTGATTACATTTTTTTTTTCTGTTGATTAATTAAGCAATAATAAACCAATCCTTTCAGCTGTAGTCTGACACCAATACATCATTACTGCTGTAAATACATCTATTTACATGTTCTACGTTAAAATGTTGTATCTTCATATTCTATAACTAACAAATAGATATTACTTTTGTCAGTAAGCTCATAATAATTGCCCTGATGAAACACCAGCTGCTTCACTGCTGCCACATCACACGTCTTACCTTTGCGCAGTGGTCATGATAGCATCAATTATCTCCATGATGCGGTGCAGCGCGGAGTCAGCGCCGATGGTCATGTCAGTGCCGCAGAAGTCGTTGTCGATGGAGCCCACAAGCCCCACGATGTTCAGGTGGTCATGCTGCTTGGCCAGAGTGTCTGTGATCCTTCCTGAAGTAACACACACACACACGCACGCACAAGCAGCTTACTTTTATATACGCCAAAGAAAAAGGAAATAATCATCATATTACTCAGTGACAGGTTTCTTGAGACCACTTTACCTTTCTGCACGAGCTCTGCCAGTAGACCGCTCCACTCGCTGCGAAAGATGTTGGCCCCGGTGAGGCTGCCGTCTCCGCCGCACGCACACAAGTTGGTGATGCCTTTCTTCACCAGGTTGAAGGCGGCGGCGAGCCTGCCCTCACGAGTCATGAAGGCCTTGCATCGGGCACTACCTATCACAGTCCCTCCCTGCAGTGATACAACAAGTCACAAACCAAAAATCAAGACATGCAGGGCGTTGTAATGTGTTGTTGAAAAAGGTCACGCTAAATGACAGAAACATTTCTTTTTGCTCTGGCTCCTGAAAACGTGCGAGCAGGGATTGAAAATGGAGAAGTTTCTCGAGACATATTTCTGATGCAATCCACCTCCTATACAGCAGTGGTTCTCAAACTGTGGGTCGTGACCTCCACAAGACATCACAAGATGAATCTAAGGGGTCATCACATAATTAATAGAGTATATAATGTTAGGACTTTCCTCCAAAATTATTCAAAATACATAACCATGACCCCTGAGACAAGGGCTGGCAAGAAGACATTGCTGTGTATTAAGGGGTCATACGCAAAAAAAGAACCAATGCTATTCAGAATCTGGACATATCGGGATACAGGATACTGTGAGATGATAATAGATTTGCTTTAAAAAAGAAGTAGCACATGCTGCATAAATTCAAGACAACTAAGGCACCAAGGACAGTGGGATTGCTTATCATTTTCATATGAATACTGCAACTTGCTGCTTCTTAGACAGAGAAGGCTTAAAGCACATGCAGCAAGGCCCCTTACCAGAGTATAATCAGTATAAGACAGGCAGGCAGGGAGAGACGAGATGAGAGGAGATGGACGAAATAATAAAATCCTTATTAAAACCATAAAAAAAAAAAGAAAGAGACAGAGAGAAATAGTTAAGACCAGAAAGAAATTCTGAAATCATAATATAAGTATGTCACCTTTTTCATAGCATTTTGAAATGTGACAGCAGGAAAAAGCACCGGTGTAAATGATACAATGAATGATGGTCCTGCTACTGTGGTTAGAGCATAGCTTGTTACTGGGACGCCAGAAGAGGCCAAGCCATCATTAACGTTATTTGTAACACTTGTGCTTTTCCAGTCACAACGTCTGCTGTGAAAAAGGCCCACTGCCGCTACCTTTACCACAGCTGTCAACTGCGATAATGTTTTAACCTACCAGTTGGATGATGTTGGTCACACTATGCCAGTGTGCAACTTTGATGTGGTCTCCCCCATCCACCAGGCCCTGGTATCCCTGAAACATAATAGTGATTGTGTGTTAATGACAAGAACGGTGTGGGCTAGTCAAGCAAGAACAACGACCGAACGCAATGTGTTTGCATGATGGAGGCATATTAATACAAACAGCTTGTTTACCTCATAAATAAGATAAACCTTGGCCCCCACATAGATGCCCATTCTGGTCACAGCTCGGACAGCAGCGTTCATCCCTGGCTCAAGGACAGTTGCACAAATTCATTAGATTCACCTCTGCTTCTCAAGTCGTTACGCATAAGCTGTTGCACAATTAGCCTGCGTGGGGAAATCAAACACCGCGGTGGATATGACTTGATTATCTCTTGCTGGGCGAAGGTGCCACTCGCTCTGTGGACACAGTAACCAGGGTGCTTGACATGCGTTTACTTGAACAGGCGGACGCTGCAGGAGTTACCAGTGGTGGAGGACGTACTCAGCTCTTGTACTTAAGAAAAAAGCAGCGATACCACAGTTTGGAAATACTTTGTTACAAGTAAATTTCACCACAGCAAAAAGCACAAGCGTTTTAGCGTCAACAGTTACTTAAAGTACCAAAGTAGTGATTATGCAGAACTGGCCATTTCAGATTCATGTATATTGTATCAGAATTATTGATGCATTCATGTGTTTACATCAGTTTAATGTTAAAACGGTGTGGCTAATGTTACTTTATATACCCACCAATAAAGTCTAAGTTTATCTTATCTTAACCTACAATAAGACATTGTAATGTATTTGTTGATTAGATGGTGTATTCTTACTCTGTAATCTGCCAGTTATCTAGTAACTAAACTTGTCAAATACACGTAAGGAGTAAAAAAAAAAAAGTGCAGTATTTGCCTCGGAGTTGTAGTGTAGCAGAAAACTGAAATACACACGTAAAAGTACAAATACCTCATATTGCACTGAAGAGCAGTATCTGAGCCCGAGCACGACCTTTGACACCACCCAGCTGTCACTTCGATCAGACTGTCTTAAGTTTTCACTCAACGCTCCAAAAGAGCAAACGGCCATTATTTCCTGCCCATGTTGACATTTATTAAAGAAGAGTAACTTAACGCCCACAGGCCCTTAAACGCTACTAACGGCCGCTGGCTTTTGTAGTCACCTTGTGCATCTCCGCCGCTGGTCAGCACCGCTATGGCGCGACCAGCTCCCGTCATCTTCAGCTTCTCCAAGTCCACCGAAGACATGTCGGCGGCCCCGCAGTTGACAGCAGCGACCGCGGGGACTGACTGGCGAAATGTCGGATATTTGGCACAAAAAAAAAAAAAAAAAAGAACGCGGGTTCGTTTGGTGAATCCAAGTTACTCCAGACGTTCGCTTCCTCGTTCACCTTAATCTTCACGGGGTTTGACTCCGCCCAGTTCAAACGAAGAGCTCGCGGAGAGAGGAGGAGTGCAGCGAGCGTTCGTTTTATAACCCCGCACCGCCCTGCGTCGGGGCGCACAGCGTGCGGCAGGGAAGCTCAGGAGCAGGTCCGGCACGTACGACACGAACTCATTTCAACAGGTTTTATTGTGCAAATAAGGAAACGCCGCTTGTGAGTTTAGACCAGCTTTAATTGACTGAAGTTATGGGAATATGTATCTAGAACTGGAAGAGCTTGTAGAGCCACAGATCCAATATAATATATTATATTTTAAATATATATATTTTGTTTACATGCGTCTCCCGTTGCAACATTATTAAGCAAGTGACGAAAGTGAATTTGCCTCCCTGGTTAGTCAAGCTTTTGTTTTTAAGGCAAAGAAGATGTATATGGGCTACTGGAACAAGAGCAAGACATTCATGGACAGAATAAAGAATTGTTGGAACGCTACTGTACGAGTAAGCCCAGTGACAGGGGTTATATGCACAGGATGTGGGACCTATGGATTATTCCATACCCAACATAACATCTAGACTAACAAAGAAACAACTAGCATCTCAGTGTTCACCCACATCACCCACAGAGACATAAAGCCAGAGAACATTTTGCTGGATGACCACGATCAGCGCTATGAGATAACTCTGTTATGATATGGAGCTATATAATTAAAGTTGAAATGAATTGATTTTCCAAAACTAAGTGAAATACCCTCTGAAAGGCAGAATGTGAATGTGAATGCAGCATTGCAGACAATGGTGATATACACCACAGCCACAGTGATATTTGAGATGCTCGGAAAGATGAACAAGAGGAGCCACAAGGAGCAAAGTCCTCCATGGTGAAGGAGGCTGGACAAGACTACGGGTACTATAGCTACGTGTGTGTGTGTGTGAATCGGTGAATTAGACTACTGTTCAGGCTTAGATTACTGTTACAGCGCTTTGGGAACCGATTCAGCGGTTGAAAAGCTCTATTTAAGTAAGAGTCCATTTAAGATAATATCAAGGAATATAAATTATGGGCAGTTAACGAGATGAAAACCAATCAGATATCTCTTGTGTCACAGAATAGACAGACCAGTGTGTTGGGTACAGTACATCAGCATTTATTCCATGCAGTTGTTTGCTCTGATTTTATTCTCCCAGATGCCCATTGCACTGTACAGTGGATAATACAGGAATCTGACAGGATTGGTTGATCGTAATGCCATTCAACAGGAAAGGGAGGTTTGGAAATGAGAGTAACAAAGAAAAAGATGTTTTATACATGGGATGAGGCAACATGATGTCCACAGTTAGAGACAATTTCACAGAAATTCAAATATAAGTAACTGATATTTTGATTAAAATTAAAGGACTTGAAGTGATGCCTTGTAGCCTATGTTGAGATAGAAATGCTATCGGAACACTTGATGTTGCTATTCACTGATGCAAGGTCTGCTAAATCAATACTCATCTGCAATGGTAATCTAAATGATGAATGGTCCCCTGCAGGGTCACAAAGACAAAAAAAACGATAGATGCCTGTGACATGACAATGCTTTTGTTCTACCATACAAATACTGTCCTCTTCCCATACCAATCCATTGTGCTTCCTTTAAATAATACTTTTCAGGAGAAATCATAGGTCATGACATTTCTAAAGCTGCCTAAAATCAAAATGAACACCTTACCAGTCATTCATAATAAATTAATTCAATAATCATGTAGGCCAGCTACAAAGAAAAAACAAAAATAATCAAAATTAAATTAAAACTTTACAACAATCATACTTCACGGGATATACGCCAGAAAGTAATGTTATTGACAGTTTGATCAGATTACCCAGTCATTACGATACAGGTTATTTCACACGTATGTAAACAGAGTGAAGAAGGTTGAAGGAGGCTCGAGGAAAGGCAGCAGCTGCTTTCAGTACCAGGTGTAAGCCTTTCCAAAGCTTTCAAGCAAAAAGGTAATTTATCCATCAGTACAGTTTTAGATTCAACCTTATGCTACTCGGTTCTCATGACTCACACCCTCCTGCAGTGATCAATACTGATGTAATACATATTAAAGAATTTCCTGCTCGTTTTCAATTTCATCCAGTCGGCTGGTCGTCAGAGACAGAAGCTCGAGGGTCTGTCAGAGCTGTGCAATATACGTTAAAGAGAGAGGACAAAAACAGGTTACATTACATATACAGATGTTTATATACAGGAGTAACTAACACTGAGATGAGGTTGTTGAAAACCAAGAGCAGCATAATTGCTCTGTGGCCCTGTCCCTGGCTTATATTCCTAATTTAGAATCTCAGCCATCTGCATACACTTGAGCTGACATCTTGACATCATTATCGTTAATTTCGACCCTGGCTGGCTATTTTTCCTTCAACCGCAAAGTCATTAAGGTGGATCACAAACACTCTTAACAGGGATAAAAATTAAAGCTCTCACAGATGCAGTATCCCTTTTTAAAGACAACAAGTCGAAAAAGGTTATATTGCTGGGATTGTAGGATTTTGATGATTATGGGAAACATCAGATAAATTACTTTTGGTAGAAATAAGGACTGGTGCCAGGACGTTTACATAACACAAGGAAAAGTAAGTCATTGTGACTGTCGCCATCTAGTGGCTGTTGATATATTGTTCCTGCTGTCAACCGGCAACATAAAACCTGAGCGTCAACCTCTGGGAGGGCGAGTTCATAAAAATGGGACAATTTAAAAAATATAGCATCTATAATAAGCCGTTTGGCACTTGCTGCTCTCTTCTAGCCACCAGTCACTGGTGTGTCTAGCCAGCTAGACGCCTCGGATCCCGACAAGCAAGCAAGCAACGTCTTTCTCACCTGAGCACCAACCTACGTTATTGCTGTTTTTATTCACTACAGCACAGGAAAACAATTAGCATTTTTTGGACATTGCTTATTAGACAGTATAAATTTACCCTGCTAGAAAATGGTACATGGGAGACGCTGCACCTTCAAGAAATAGGATACTGCACCTGGATTGCAAGTAAAACGCTCTTACATCTCTACGTGATATTAAATTCCATTACAGCAATAAAGGGTTGAACATCAAGGCTATCTGTAAGACCTTTTTTTTTTTTTTTATATTCCTGCATGGTCCATTATATGTGCCACTCAAAGAATGTTCCTACATACAATAATTGGTCCAGTCCAGTTTCTCCTCGAACAATCCTGAGATGAGATTTGAAACTGTAATGTCTAATGGAGAGGAAAGGGCTTTTGTGTTCGCACGCACGCACACACACTGAGAACTCCCTCAACAACTCTGGTCATGACATCTGATTGATGATGACAATGACGTTGGCGTGTCTTGGAGAAGCATGAGCTGGGTCACAGAGGAAGAGTCTCTTTTTTGTTTCATCTTTTCCTTAGCTGTCAGCTGAGTCTTCATCTCTGTTGCTCTGCTAGCTTGTCCATTTCATGCAGTCTTCTGGCAGCTATTGCATTTAACGAGCTGCACAGGCATGCTAGGACAGTTCAGCGGGAATCCTGATGACTGGACACATGTGTGGTGGTTCGAGGGAGAAAGGGACGGAGTCCGGTTGTTCATGCTGGTGTTCACACGGTTTTCATGAGCTCCCTCTTCCTCACTCACCATTGGTGGGGGCGAGATGGAAGTGGGATTGCAGGTTAGTCTTACGTTTGTAAGAGGGAGTCCTTGTTGGTTGGGGATTTTGCGCCTAAAGTGTAAGATGCTGAGAGCGAGTGAGCAACCACAGCCAGATCAGTGACACTCCTGGTCTGTCGGTCAACTGAGAGACCAAAACTCCACACTGCTAGCCTTCAACCTCTGATACATCAGCTCTTTAATACATCCTCCTTCTCATTATCATCATCATCTGCATCTTCATCCAGTCTTAGTCTCTCCCAACACACAATTAGCCCATGCTCAGTTTCAAAATGTCAGTTTTGTTTTTCTCTGTTTTGGATCAGAGAACAGACAAGGGTCCTGAATTATCCTTCAAAACTCAGTCAAAAATAAATTATGAATGTTACACTATCTACTATACATTATCATTCAAAAGGGAATCCCTGCCATGGGTTGCCTGGATGCTGTGCTAGAGATGGGCGAGACTGGGTTTTATGAAGGGAAGGTTAGGGACGATGGGGGTTCTGGGAGAGATTGCATGGGGATTTGCTATAGGGAGTTTTGTTTACAATGTCGTCCTCTTATTGCTGTATTTCCTGCAGGGCAGAGTGGGACACGATGGCCTCCAGGCAAAAACAGAACCGAGCCCTGGGGCGGGTTTCACCACGAGGAAGGAGCCCCGACTTTGTTGTTTCTAATGGTGGCATCGGAGCACTCTGCTTCTGAAGTATCACCGTCTGAGTCCCCAAACTGTAGTGGATTCTGGAAGAAGAGTGAGACGGAGAGACATCGGCACAGAATCAGTATCAGGCTTGACAATGTCAGTTTTATCATCTGGTCATGGATTTTTGGGAAATAAAGCCCAACATATTGAGCATATTTGATATGTGAATGCTTTGTTTATAAATTGCATTTGAATCTACATAAAATCTATATAGGCCAGCTATCTACGTATTTTTAAATGAATACAAATGAACATGTATCTTTCTGTTAATTTCTTTTAAATTCTGTGATAATAGTGCTAATAGCTTTCCTCTTTTTATCGTTAGTTTTGAAGGCATTTTGGTCTTAAAACAAAGTATTGGACAAATTGAAATTCTGACCTGATGGTGGCACTAGATGAAAAGTTAAGGGATCACCAAAGTTACTACAAGTCATCTTGTGAGGGAATCAATGCCTGTAAGAACTTTCATGATAATCTATCCAAAACCACATGTTAACCCCATGGTGGCACTAGATGAAAAGTCAGAGGATCACCAAAGTCAAAAGAATTCAGCCTCTGGGAACCATGAATTTCTGAATTAAATTTGTAATTTGTTCAATAGATACTTCAGTCTGGACGACCACCCAATAGACAGACACTGAAATCCACAGAGCCACGCCACTAGCATGGATAACACGACGGGAACACACACATCCACAGTACTGACCTCGTAGCTGTGTTCGTCAGAGCACAGCTTTCCCAGTGAGATCTGGGTCTTCACCCTGCGGACAGCGCACTCCTTGTCAGAGAGGCCGTCTGACTGGGTGGAGATGTCGATGGGGATGTCTGGTGTGTGTGACAGCAGCTCATCCAGGTGCTCCTCCTGACTGGTGCTCAGTTTCTCCAGGGGCCCGCTATGGGAGTGGTCGCTGGTGTTTCCCTCCTCTCCGTCAGACACCGACAGGTTCTCTGAGCTGAAGGTGGAGTAGGACTGGAAGCTGCTCATACAGCGATGAGGTCTGTGAGGACGCATGGGAAGAATTCATTAATAAACATTTTGAATGCCGTTTTAGTTACCTTTAAGACTGGTTCATACCTGGTTCGCTGTATTTGGGACATACTAATGTTACAAACTATAACGATTAATTTGGTTATGATGTGGTGAATGATCTGTAAATAGCTGCATTTTACCTCTGTCTCCTTGGAAACTCCACTTCACTATCAACCTCCCCCTCTTCCTCTTCAGATGACTCATCGCCACCCTGTAAGAGAAGCAATTACAGCTGTTAATCCATCATCTTTCAGTTTCCTTAACACAAACACATACTATAGACTCACTGATGTGAGGGTACCAGTTGTACTTACCTTCCTGAGAGGTCTGAGAGTGCGGGGCAGTGCAGTGGGCAGGGTGTGAGTGTGGTGGGGTGCCTGTTGTTCCTTTGGCTCAGCCTTCTTTGTGGCCTCTCTGTCCAAGGCTGGATCTTTGCTGGGAGCCCCTAAAGAAGATGGGGTGGCTTCCTGGATGTTGAGCAGCGAGTAGTGGGGAAATTGTGGGTGGCTCGATGCCGGAGGGGTCTCCTGACAGTGTAGGCAGCCGGGGAACGGGTGAGCCTGGCAGCAGGGACACAAAGAACCAGCACCAGCACCTGGAACAGGATGGGAGCTGGTGGATGACGTCCGCTGTCGTGTGTCTGCATCCACAGCAGTGGATATGAGGTCAGGGCTGGAGCCAGACACGCGGCGCTGCAGGTGGTCTGTCTGAGGGCTACGGAGGGCAGCTGCGGGGCCGAAGTAGCGCAGGTTGTTGGCACAGTTGACGACGGCCTCCTCGCGGCCCTTCAAAGGGAGCAAGGGCCCCTCAGCTGGTAGGTGGTGGTGGTGGTGGTGATGGAGAAACTGCTGCTCCTGAAGAGACTGGGTGTCCTCTGGTGCCCCAGCAAGGGGCTTCAGCAGCCCGGGGAAGTCATTGTGGCTTCCTTTACTGTTGGCGCGGCGGTGACGGGGCTTGCTTCGGTACCGGGCTTTTCCAGGAGGTGTGGAGACCTTCGGGCTGGCGGATAGTGGACAGGGGGAGGGGAGAGGGTCGATGCTGGGGATGCCATCAGAACGAAGCAAGTCTGGCCTGAAAGAAATGCATTGAGCAAAATTAACATAATGTATCTAAATTCTCCCCAACACTGTATGTCCAATGTCTTCTAATGACACTTCTGGCTTTAACAGAACATATAGAGTAGTACTACATCTTTCTTTACAGAGAATTGTCACTTAATTTATGGATACATTAATCTAAAGCCCAGCTATATTGAATTACATGCCAATAGATGTATAGCAACACAAACAGTGAATTCTTGCCTTTTCTTTTACAATTAGCTGTTCAACTAAGCTTCACACCTTTTAGCGGGGGCCATCCCAGGTTTGTGGGAAATGCTTCCTTTCTTCTTGATGAGCTTCTCTACAGCGTTGGACCTGACAATGGGTCTCACCAGGTGGCGCTTGTAGGTCCCGGGATATTTCTTCTCCACTGTCTGCTCTCTTCTGCTCGGATGGCAGAAAAAGTTTGGAGTTATGTCGATGAACAGCATTCACATTCAGTTCTATAGAGATATGTCCTTTCATTACTCCCAACTCTGGAATGGTGTGATTTTACAAGGCACAAGACAGAATTCAAGTAAAATGTACAAATGAATATACGTTTCATTACTCAGAAGAGGAACAACATAGATAAAGAAGTTGGCAACAAATCTGAAGAGGAAAACATTTATTTGAGTCAAATTCCCAAGAAGCTTAGACGGAAATATGAAAAAAGAATGTCAGAGAATTGTTTGTGATGTGACTCCAAAAACCTATTGTTCTAGTCAGTAGACTAGAATCTAGTGAATCCAAACCCAAACTCGCCCAAGCCCAAAACATTGACGTTTTCCTGTTCTTTTTATTAGCTGAATGTACTGCCATTGTAATCCTATAAAATATTTGTTGTTGGAAGTGCCTTTGAGAAGGAGGAAAATGTGGTATCCTGACAACCTGTAAGGTCTGATAATGAAGAAAGGGACAGGTAAAGCTAGCTGATAAATACTGTTATAAATAGTTTATTTACATACTTCATTAGTTCCTTCTCTCGGACCTCCAGCTGCAGCATGATGGCACTGAGCTCCATGTAGAGGTTGTTGGCTCTCTCCAGTTTTCGCTCATAGTGCTCCCGGATGTCCAGAGCATGCCTGAAAGCGTACAGGAAATGCAGACAATTATTTACTTCCAACAACTTCTGCATTGAACACACCAAGTAATAAATCCATGGAAAAAGTAACTAAATTGCTGTTATAATACACAACACATTTTGACACCAGGAGGAGGAACTATGGATTGATTGGCTGAAGTCTTTTTAAACAGTCCTTAAATCTTGAAACAAAGTAGGCTAAGAAAACATGATGTCGCTGTAGAAACTGTGTGTCAGAAAAGCGCACAAGGTCAGTTAACAGTTGTCCCAGTGAATGAATGACGGTTTGTACGCTGTGCCAGATGTGTGTAATATTATGCAGTTTAGTTTTGGAGAGGTGTGAGTCTATGTCTGTGACATTGAGTTTGTCTGAGCAGGAAACACTGGTGAAAATGATTTTCTGAAAACGTGGAGATTCTTCCCGTTTTTAATTATTGATCTATTTATTTTTTAACATGTCTTTAGTTCCTGGTTGTGCGCTCCAACATAATTGGAGCAGGTCACCTCGTGAGAAAGTTTTTAATAACATTTCTTATTTCTTTCATTACAATTAATTGTCTGTCTGTGTATTTGTTTTTACCGCCCATGCCACGAGACCCAATTTTCAAACAATATTTTGCACAGTGGCTACACTTGGTTCTTATATATAATAATAATAATAATAATAATAATAATAATAATAATATTATTATTATT
>JAVQJF010057206.1:0-14109 GCA_036023855.1 Gadopsis marmoratus
TCTATCCCCCACTATCTCCATATTATCCAGCCCCCCCCGCCCCACGCCCCCCTCTCCCGGGGGGGGCGGCGCCCCACAAAGAACTGGTGGAAGAGAGAGAGAGAGAGAGAGAAGAGAAAGCAAGGTAGACATATATATGAGGAAAAACAGAAAAAGAAAGAGAGGACGGAGTTTGGTGATGTCATGTTTTCCTCTGGTTAGAAGGACTCGAGGTGCTTCAATGCCGAGGGGGAATAGTTGATTACTTGAAGGGAAAAGGGTGTCTGGTGCCATAAGGGCAAAGACACACACACACACACACACACACACACACACCAGTGTCAGGGTAACAAACGGTTCACTGGCGGCGCAAGGACTTTGTTATCAAAAAGATTCCCCAAAGTGATTAGGATTTAATCAAACACATGTCCGCCTGCTCAGACCAAATACGGGGAGTCACGTCATGCTGACCTCCAGAGGGTCGGGCGAGGAGACGGAGTTGCTTACAAAGCAGCGGCGTGGCCCTTGACATGAGCCACGACTGGACCCCGTGCCGGTGCCGCTGGAGCGGGGACAAAGGGTGGTGCCTCTCCCCCCCCCCAGCTGACGGGGACTCATGTCGCGGAGCCGTCCAAAAGCCACGGGGCTTGTTTAACGATTTTATTTTAAAGGGCTGCGCACCACGTGAAAAGTTCAGCAGACTCCCGGCCGACCTGCCAGAGGAGCAGCGCGTGGCCAAGCTCAAATGAAGGACGACCGTAGCTGATGCGGTGTGAGGTGATTTATGCAGGGAAAATATTCAGAGGGAGAGTTCAGGTTGGGACAGCACATGAACCAAGGTCATGCTAATTACCTCTGAACACTAGTCTCAAGTTTTGGAGATAGTATAACTACACAGTAACTGACTACTTTGCCTTAAACACGTGATATGTTGCATAATGAGCAGCAAAGTGTACCAAATGTATCGCACCAAACTGAGTGGTATAAAATGTTACACCAACGTGTTAGTACGTATTATGTGGTACCGCAGCGGTTCTCAAAGTGGATCGCTAAGGATCGAGTTCACATGCAAAATGAGAAGATAGTTTAATTTTGCTACTTTTCAGTACACTGAAAAAGATCCCAATCGGTGACTATTCTGATCACGGCTTTCAGTTTACGTTCATTTCTTCACGTGAAGCTCCTTTCGTATCTGGGATCATTTCTTTTGCTTGTTGCCATGATTGGGTGTCAGGTGGAGGTCAAATCATCAGCTTTGGCTGCCAGTCCTTCAGAATAAAAGAAGGGATTCTTTCTAAACGCCGACCTTCAACAAGGACACCAAGCAGAAATCCACAGAGAGAGACACAGAGGCCAGTTTCTACTTTTGTAGTTAAGGGATCTGAATGTGACTTTTCAAGCTTGCATAAATAATTTTAGTCTTTTACTATTCCGCACTAAATCTCAACATTTATAGCTACTGCACAAAACAATCCTGTAAGATAGCACTGAATAAGCAGTAGACAAGACAGACTGAAAGGGGATTTTCAAGTGGAATATCTTTGTGTGGAGTTTGACGCGTTGCTTTCTCTCTTCAGAGAGAGTATATGCATTCACACACCTTGCTGTTTCTGCATATGGGTGAAGTCTTCAAAGGTGAGGGTCCTCACAGGAGGCCTCCAGAAAGCATAGGTCTCCATGATCGCCTCCAGGCCAGTCCTGACAGAGAGAGAGAGAGAGAGAGAGAGAGAGAGAGAGAGAGAGAGTTCAGAACACAAAGAACAGCAGAACAGAAAAAGAAAAGGAAAATGGGACCATAATGGCCTCTGCATGTGTTTGCAGACCTGATGGAGTGAACAGAAATGGAGAGAGAGTTTGATGGAGAGGGGAGAGATTAATATCATGGATTTTGATGTAAAGATTTTATTGCTTGCGTTTTTAAACTTACATGATCAGGCTCCAGCGTAAATCTATGGTTTGCTTAATTCCCTGCGAGCCTGATCACTGCTCGAGGCTCTCCTGGCAGACAGGTGCACTACTGGCTCCAAAAATCTGGACCTGCCACCAAAGTTGACCCTTTTCTGCTGTCCGGGGGCCATGTGCCCAAAGATCTAACGAAGCGTTCTCTGATTGGATTTTGTTTCGATTGACATCTCATTTGTATCTTGCACAGTCTGGGTCTTTCTTATTGACTGAGCTTCTGTTCTCCTTTTCCACTTAAACCTTTATTGACATGAAAACTGCAACGAAAAAAAACACTGTTTATCATCTACAGGACTGCATGACTGGTGAAGAGTCCGTTTTCAATCTTCAGTCAAATTTAGCCTTTTCTGTTATGCTTGTTTTACTGTTGTTTACAAAAAACGATGTCAAAGTATATTAAAACTATTTTATATTATAGTCATAAAATATATTACGTGTGTGTGTGTGTGTGTCTAGTGTGTGTAATACAAGACTGGAAAAGGAGAGGGATATGTTTGAGAGGCCGAGAGAATATTAGTGAGTATGAGCAAAAATACTGAAAACCATTGAACAGAGAAAGGAAAGTGATATTGGTTAATATCTGCGTGTGTGAATGAGAGGCGGAGAGGGGTTGGTGGTAAATGAGTCGGGCTGAATGAGAGTATCAGACGGGGAGGGGGGGGGGAACTGGAGTCTTGCTCTGAGGAAACTGGAGCCATTAAAAAGGAGCAGCTTTTTACTGTGCACATAAATCTGGGTGACGTTTCATCTTGAATCTGTACACGGTTCTCCTTCCTGCTTGATTTACTTCCCTGCGGCGGCCGCTCGGCCCCCGTCCCAGGGAAACCAGCGCCCGCCCGTCCACTGCTCACCATGTTATTATAGGGCCACTAACTCCCTTGGCCGTGGCAGCTCGTTAGTGCGCCATGCTAATCGGCCGGGCCCTCGCCATCACTGCACTCATTCATACCGTCGCACTGCTGCGGGACCAAAACCCAACAAATGAGCTGTATCCCTCCGCCAGGCCATAAAGCCAGGTCACCAGACGCAACTGACGACACACCGCCGTTACTTAGAGCTTGGGAGAGTTCTATATTAAGATGCGGAAAAAGGAAAGAGGGTGCTTAATTTGAGAATTAGCAGTGCAGGTTTGCCCTTTTCTATTAATTTTGGATTTCCCCTCAATGTGGAATTAGTTGGTAATGTCCCACAGCAAACAGGCTGCATTCACACTGCGGCCACTTTTACTGCTAAAATCCAAAGAAAGGCACGTTTCGTTTTTAATGTCACTTGTTTCCGATGCTAATATATAAGCTGAGTCGTGTTTAAAAGACACGTGTGGCAGAGCAACACAAACACAAGATGTCACACCTTCTTTAATGTTTCCAACACTTTGAGTTGCAGCTGTTGCCATCGACTCTGACTGCAAAAAGGACAATTCGAGAAATTTATACTATTTTATTATAAGATGATAAATCTTAGATTTCCTTGAAACTGTGCTAACATTTAGATTTTGCTTTCAGTATGCAAATATCTTTTTTTATTTTGTTGAATTGGTTAAAGGAACAGTCTTCACTGCGGAAACTATATCTGGATAAGATGCATAATCTCATTTAGATTTAAAACTAAACGGACTTTTCAACCTCAGCGGTTCCCAAAGTGCTTTACAGATTGGTCTCATTCACCCATTCATACACTGATGGAGGCAAAGCTGCCACGCAAGGTGCTGGCCTCCATCGGGACCAATTTAGGGTTCAGTGCCTTGCCCAAGGACAGAAGAAGCCGGGGCTCGAGCCGCAGAATACCGGGATTAACGGACGACCCGCTCTACTTCCTGATCCACTGCTGGCCTCAAGTTGGGGCATTAAGGCAGATACTGCACTACTAGAGTATTAATGTAAATTAAACTACTTGAAGGTAACTTCTTGCATTTGCCCAAACCTACTGTGGCATCAAAATGACCGCAGCTCGTCAATGACCAGACGTAATTCTCATCATGGCAACAAAACATTAGTTCTCCATTGTTATTTCATTCTGGTGCTCTGCGCTCACTTGCTGTTTCACGATGTGCATCTTCTCGGATTGTAGTTTTCATTTTGACCTTTTTCATCCCAATCATCATTACAGCTGATGCCACCAAAGCCACCAAACTGCACTTGTCATGCCAGATGTGTGGGCATGTCACAGCAAAATGTGTATAAAATGATGCACACAACCTCAGCCACATCCCATTTGATCTAACTGCGCAGCCAAGTTGTCTTAACTATTTCAATGAATATAAATGTGCCACTTGGTGGAAAAGTGTTTTACCTACTTAAAAGGAAAATGAGTGAATATTGTATTAAATATGCACAATGTGCAGGTACTAAACAAAGTGGCTGGAGCTTTTAAAGCACAAGCATTGAAGTGGAGCTCAGTGAGAGCTCAGTAAGGGAGATGACATTCTTTCTCCTACACTCCTTCGCTCACATATCTTCATGCTTCACACAATTATCCTATCGGTTCATAATTGGTTGACCTGTAATATTTAGTGGTGTGCATATGACAGTAAAATGACTGCATGATGTCATGTGACCCGGCAGCCGCAGCGACAGAGGAGTGACAGGTGAAGACTCAATACTCTCTCAGCTCTCCCATTGCAACACCTTGCTGAGCATTTACGTTTACAAAATGCGATTAAGCACTTCCCGTTTTGTCTACATCTTGCTCACATGCAAACCATGCATTCCTAAATGACAGCTAAATCCAGCCCTCTCTTTTAAATCCGCTAGACACTGGAGAGTCTCACTCTTTAGCAGGGCCCATCAGATTGGAGGAGGCAGGATGAAATCGATACAGGAAGCGTATGCGTCTCGCCCCCCCCTTACTAAATAAAATGAAAAAGCAAATGTCGGTGCGACTGCACACACCAGCGTGGGCCTTTTTCATGGAGGACATTTTGACACGTCACAGTAGGAAAATCAAAGATGCAGAACGATGGTTGAATTTCATTTAGCTTCCTCGGTTTTGTGCATGCCGGCTCGCTGTCACGGCTTACACTCGAATAGAACCTAGCCGTCGTTAATGTTGTTAGTAACGCCTGTGTTTTTCCTACTACGGCACAGAGTCTAAAAGTCTGCTGTGAAAAAGGCCTATTGTGTATTTCAGACAACAGGCGCTTACTGCACACAGGAGCCAATCACAAATCAGATTACCCTTTATTAACCCAGCCAGCTGCACCGGACGCTGATGCCAACATCCAACCACCACCGCTGCTGAGACTCAAATCAGCAATGACGTTTGTCAGAGGGGGTCATGTTGCTTTAATTTCTTGTCAATTTGAATTGTTTTAATGCCATTTGGGAAAAAAAAGAAAACTTTTTTAATGTTCCTACTTTTCTTCCAAGTTTTTTTTTTTTTTGGTGTAGTTTTCATCTGTGAATCTTACCTTTTTATTAAAATGAAATATGCTATATAAATAAAACTTTATTATTACTCATGGAACAATATGGGCTCATCCACTTATTTGAAGATGCAAAACGCCTTGTACCAATCGAAATGGTCCCCCGGTTGAACTGAAAATATGCAGGTTTTTGTTGATTCAAAATCAAATCTGAGCCACAGGAAGGAATAAAAGAAAATCTAAACTTCCAGCTGTTGTGTAAAAGCCAATATAACAGTATCTACATTTACATCTTCTGTTCAGCAGACACCCGTATCCAGAGAGACTTACAGTATGCGACCAACTAAACTCCTAAACCACCGGAATTATGCGAAAGCAGCAGCATGAAGGTCAAGGGTCAGAGCCTCAGCTCTCTATCAATATTCATGAATGATCAAAGATAAAAAAGCAGCTCTAGACGCAAAGCATGAATGACTGCTGAGCTCTCGCACCGAATTCTGTCAGGTTCCCGCTTGAATCTGGACGAAACAAATCCCAACAGGGCTGAAGGGAAGGACTCCCGAGCGGGACGTGAGGATAAATTCATTTTCTCTCCCTCTCACTCACCGGACAAATATCTCATCCTCCGTTATCTTTTCATATGTAGCTTTTCTGCAATGAAATCCTAATGCCAGTTCATAAATCAAACACTCTATTGTTTGAAAAACGAAAAAAGATGTCTCAAATATCTGCGTGCCAATAATGCAGACCAGATGAGAGGAGCTGCTTTCATGTGCGGAGGGGTCTGGTAGTTCAGTACCCCCCCCCACCCCTTTCCATTTCTCCACAAATGTTATATATGATAATTCGGAGGCTGAGAGAGCGAGGGACGAATCAAGAGGAAGGAGAGACGGAGGGAGAGGAGGGAACTCGTGGCAAGACGAGTAAAGAAGAGAGAGCGAGGGCTCGTCCTTACTGACAGCATCCAACATATTTAATAATATCATTGGCTTGCCCAAACGGTGTGTGTGATGATCAGCAACGTGATTTATGACTCCACAGTGCTGACATCATCACATCCGTAGTGACGCAACAGCTGACGGAGCGATAAAAAGGGTTCGACTAGTGTGTGCCGTTTGCTGTCGCACATTTTGGTGGTCACAGAAACACCCCGTCTGTCTGGATGGTGATGGTGTGTGTGTGTGTGTGTGTGTGCTGCTTCCTGTCTCTGTGATGTTTGAGTTTATGACAGGACGAGGGGGGCTAAGGTTCAACGTATCATATATGAAATAATCCTGTCTGAGTCTGATGATGATTGATGCTGGCTTCACGGAGTCGTGTGCTGCGTGAGAATGTGGAAAAATAAAAAAAGAAACCTGACTTCAGACAGTGTTAATAACCCTGGGAGCATGGGTTTGGTGATTTGTAGTTGTATTTGTATTTGTAGTTGGCTTTAGACATCTCGGTTAAATGTAGCCATTGTTTCAACAGCATTTTAATGGCTATGGTTCAGCATGTAGCAGGTCCTAAATATGTGTTTAAATCATTTTTTTATAGTTTTATGTAACTAGAAGTGTAAAAGAAAACACTTTTAGCCTAGAAGGGAGGTTTCACAGAGCCACAATGCAAATTCAATAACAGTCACCAAATGAGCGTGAAGGCCAGTTCAGAGCAACGATTCATGACGAGACGAAATCGTTTCAGAAGGTTGCAGGGAAAACTTTCAGCCTCCGACTCAGCTGGTCAAGTCACCACTGGCTGGTTGTAGAAGATGAGGCGCGTCACCTGTTTCAACAGCCAATCAGCTTGTAGCAAAGTCAGCTGGTCATCTCTATCCTCTCGTTTGTTTTTATTGTTTCAGCTGTTTACCAGTGCTAGAAATGCAACCGCAGCAAGTTAAGTCACTATCACAAATTATATCCAGCCAGGTAAAAAGCCTGACAGAACAGAGAGTACAGAGAGTCATTGCTATGGAAACTCGTCCAGTCACATTGGTGTAAACTGGCAGGTTTCAACTCGTCCCGTCGCGGATCTTTGGTCTGAACTGGGATTAAGATCCATTAACAGCTCACTGTAGATGTTGCAGATGCAGATAACTGTAAAGATTATATACTTATGTGTCATTACAAATTCTACAGGACGTTCACGTCATGTGGAAAAAGTTGGCTGATAATTTAGTTTAATGGCTGTATACTTGTGTTAGGGGTTTAGCAATAGTACGTAGCTGCGTCACACGCCAGAGCTGACCTGCACATTGTCTAAAATGTAACTACAAGTTGGGGCAACAGAAGCTACAGAGACGTGGAGATAAGATCTGTGATGGGTCAACATGGGCTGCCAGCTCTGATGCCGCTGAAGGCTGCTGATAGTGAGACTACATCAAGAACGTTAACTGCTACCTTCGGCTGGCTACGATCATCATGTTGGGCCACACTAAATGAAAACGCGTACGCGATTACCTTTGGGTGTATAAATATATGTATTTTGGTGTCTTTTGGTGTGGCGGTAAAGCAGATCTGACGCTGACCTGATGAATGAATCCCTACTTCCGGTTTCTACGTTTTCATGCATGAACAGTGTCGTTTGCATTTCGAGCACCTCGTGCACATTCCCCGAGATGAACGAGACGGTGATGGGAATAAAAAGGTTATGGCGTACAAGCGACTCCATCCACCAGTGACTCTCCGTCTGCCTGTGCTGCAGATCTGAAGGGTTCCTCTTGGCAACAGACGACGCAGCTGTTTCTTTTATACGAGGCAGCATGTGGTACTATCTTCAGAGGATTATTTCCATATTAAAGGTCACACAGAGTCACGCTGTGTTGTGCGGCCGCTCAGTCGGTAAGCAGATGCTGTGATAACGTACCTGTTCCTGCCAGAGTCCCGGAATCCTTTGGCGAACGGGTTGCGGTCAATCTTTAGTCTGGTGATCTGCAGACAACAAGAACAGGGAAAAAGACATTTTTGGGATTATTGCCGCTGAAAATTAGTTGGCGACAACTTTTTCCAAAACACAGTATTCCAATATTTCTGTGCTATTTTGCAATAAATTTCCGTCCTTTGTTTTGTTCCTCTTTTCTCTAAACCATCTAGAAGGAAACGTCAATGGTTCCTACTGCGTCGTGTATTATTGCCAGTTAGATCCATAATCCACATGGTGTTGGGAATCAAAGTAGGAGTTTTGGTAAGTTTAACAACAGACCATTTGAGTAGCACCACCTGACAGGACAAGTTCTGGGAGACGATGCCTCCCAATGTAGTTGAAAACTTTGAACAAAGAAAACTTTGTTGAGCCTGAGGCTCTATATTTATTTGACTTTGGCTTGTAAATTGCTTCTGTATTTGAGCATATTTACACCGACATCTGTGTTGACTGGTAAAATTGGCAAATATTCTTCTGATTCAAGCATTTTAATTACAGGAAAATTGCAAGACGATGCATATTTTGGCAGGGATTGTTTGAATTTGCATTCATTGATAAGATTGCAGGATCCCAAATTTGTACGCATTTGACTGATTTTAATGTGGTCTTTCTGTGAGGAAGCAAAATGAGAGCTGCACGAAACCTGTTGGTTCTGGTAGGCAGTGACGGTGGTGAAGACGGTTTCGGGGAAGCTGAAGGTCTTGACTCCTTCCCCGCTCGGCACTGGCTTGTTGGGCGACAGTTCGCTGCTAAAGTCCTTCCTGATGACATGGACACGAGGCTGATACTTGTGCATGGAGTGGAGGATGACCTGAAAACGTGAAGGGAAAGAATGTGAAGGTGCAGCTAATGTTAAGATCATTAGCAGTGATGGTGTAAGTTTGCAAAGGCTCATCTCAATCACCCAGGTGGCACGATGTCTGAAGAAAGTTGACTCCAAATCACTTGAGCACAATTTAGATTTAAATTTTTTTTGTAAGTCCAGGAATGTGCGACTCCACGACTTCATCTGCAAGTGTGTGCATGAGTAACTGGGTTTCCAAAATATCTTTGCAAGGACATTTGGAAATATAAGCAAAAATGATGATTGCCATCTGTCAAACTGAGAAAGATTTGCCTCTTTATCCCATTTATGAATCTCAATTTTGTGTTTCTGCTTGGAATACGAAATGACAAGAGAAAACATGTAAAGTGAAAATTACATTATGTGTTTAATGGCACAGCGACAAGTTGGATCGGGTTTCGGTGAGGGTTCGGCCTGTAATTGTGAAGGATTAGGGGTTAGGAAGTGAATTTGCTGAATGAAGGCCCCCCCCTAAGTGGAGTGATTATATCCCAAATCTGTATGTGCATGCGTGATGTGTGCCTCTGAACCCTTTTTTTTTTTCCCCTCTCTGCAAAACGCATAATACACTCACGTCCTTTTGTAACGTCAATTAGCTCGACTGATTCTCTGCGAGGGCTACGTGACGTTAAGCGGAAACCGGGTTCACACTGCGATGACGCTCGCAGGAGGGCCGAG
The DNA here is from genome assembly GCA_036023855.1 of Gadopsis marmoratus. NCBI lineage: Eukaryota > Metazoa > Chordata > Actinopteri > Centrarchiformes > Percichthyidae > Gadopsis > Gadopsis marmoratus. The sequence continues at coordinate 9,726 of JAVQJF010057206.1, forward strand.
GATTACTTCACAGCGGAGAGTAGGCGTCAGGCGGTGTCGGCCCCAGCCTCGCCTGGGGGCCTCGGTCTGCTCTTGATTAATCTGAGAGTGAGAAAACCTACCCAGAGCCAAACACCCCCCCAACAGCTACGGGTGTCAGAAACACTACATCTAATGTTCCAGGCCTCAAAACACACACATACACACACAAATTATGACCGGGCTGCTGCGTACATACACAGATGCATGCTGTAATCCTCTATTTTGTATTTTTATTTCGTCTCCATCTGTGTAGCTCAGCGTTCATTTCTGCCGTGTTTTCAGAGATCACCTGTTGATCACAGCACGTGGGTGGCGCTGCGGTGTCTTTCTCCTCGGGTGCTCAGGAAGATGTTGCGCAAAATTGTGTTTTCCCAAAGACACTAATGTCTCCTGGCTGCATGTCTCGGCACCAGTTTTACAGCAGGGAGAAGATACTTGTCAAAATCTCGCGGGTCGCTTTCCTGCCGCTGCTTTTTCACTTGCTAAAAGTTTCTGTATCACTGCAGAGCCGGCTTGTCCTTTCCACCGTGATAATGTTGTCGTGCAAGTGACGGGGATGCACAATTCTTAGAGGATACAGATTGTCCTTGTCTGTTTAACGTAGCCGTGAGTGCTCAAGCAAAGTCCAGGTCAGTCTTCTGCTGCTACGAGAGGAACCTCACTTCCTGTGTGAACCAGATGATTGTTGCCAGGGGAAAAAAAAGCTACCAGACGACGAGCCTTATAACAGAAAAACAGAAAAGCTTTCAGGAAGTGGATACAGGTTTAATTGCCGTCATACGCACACACAGCTGCCTTACGGCCCAGAGGAGTCGTGCTTCTGGTCCCCAGTCGGCCTGAGGTGATGCAAAGTCAAAGTGAATCCCACGTCGACACGCTGAACTCAGAACAAACGACTCAGAGGGCAGCCAGAGGACATCAGCTGACAGTTGTTCACGCTCAAACACAATGAGGCTAAATGATTGATGTTTTCATTTTCATGAGCGGTAATGACGTCCCTTCTAATCCCCTCTGGAAATCATCTGCACACCCATCCCGCTCGTAGCAGACGCCGCGCGTGCATCTCCTTAAAGTCGAAGCAAATCACAACTTGTTTTACGCCGCAGATTGTCAAACCGAGTTAAAAACACCTTGATGACCATGAAAATGTTGTGATCACCCCAATAAATAACAGACTGTGGCTCAACTTGCTAAGTGAGTGTAACCTGTGAAATGACATCCCGTTACAGCCAAGAAAAATGAACACTCACGCTCTTTAGGTCGTCAGTATTGGCTGCATAACGTGAGCAGGGCTACGACGCGTCACATGATATTGTTGTGGAAAACCTCACCGAAGGCCAGATTCGGTAGATTTGAAAGAAACAGGCAAATGATTAAAGCAGACAGTTCTTTAGTGGGGTTTCTGAACGATCTCGCACAACAGCATTGATACATTGCAATGCGACGGGGTCATTAACAACAAAGCAACTATGAAGCAAAAAAGATCTTCTGGCCAGTCCGGCCTGCTTCAGCGTTTTTATTAGCTTTTCCCATAGAGCGAGGACAGACAGGAAATGGACGACAGGCGAGAGTGACAGCATGAGGCCACGGGGACGAAGCCCGAGGCTGACGAGTCCAGACAGGCAACGAGGCATCGCAGAGACAAAGGCGTTTTAAAGTGCTGTTAGCTTACAGCGTGGTGGCGTCTGTGTGTGCAAATGGCATCAAGCTGCTCGATTTGTTTCTCCACCAGCTGACGTATGAGGGAGAACAAAGTCATGAAGCAAATGTTGCAACAGAGCAAAAAGAGGAAAGATGTCAGCTGTTTCTCGACTTTAAACTCCAAAACAGTTTGTGGTGTCGGTGGCACATTGGTAAAAGGAGCATTCAGATCCAAATGCCACACAAAAATACTCCACGACAAGAAATATCCTGAACTTTAAGTACAGAATTATCGTCAGTATCAGTGTTTTGACTTCAGCTGTTTTAGTTTTATTGTGTTTTTTTTTTTACTACTGCAGTGCGGAGACAAAGTGCATTTATGATTATGAAATAAAATGAATCAAACAACCAATTATGAACAATGTGTCCTATTTTAAAATTTGTAAAAGTTTTCATCTGCAAAATAACTAGTGTTATTTGTCTTGTAATAGAGGAGAAGTATAGGATGGAAATCCTTAAAGTCTCTAAAGACATTTTTTTCTTTTTCAAATGTCACTTTTACTGTGAAAGGTGTCCCTCCATAAACATCCAATGTTCCGCCAAAGTAAACACACTTTTGGTTTGGTGGGGGCGGAGCTCAGATTTTAAAAACGTGATGTCACGTGCTTTTGTGAACCAATCAAGATTTTATGAATCTAGGATGAGCGAGAAGTGCTGAGGTTCCCCAACACAGGAAGCTCCGAAATTAATTTCCCTTTGGCCTCCGGGGGCCTTTTAAACTGAGTGGCGGGAAAGGACAGACGAGCTTCCCTTCACTCTGAGAGAGAGCGCTGCACGTGAATCCTCTCCCGCTAACGCCCATATGTTGTTACATGTGTCACCGCTGAGCTGATGTGATCACCTGTGCTGCAGCGCTGCAACACAGCAGGAACCTGCTACACCAGAGGCCGCCATTTTGTCAAAGCACTGGAGACGTCGCTACGCCACTTCTCCAATCATCGCATCACCCGGCATCTCCTCGCTAAATGGCGAGCCCTGAGGAGAAATTGATTTGTAGCAGCTCCTCGGGCTCTTTTCAACAGTAGCCTCCTCTAAAGCTGCTCGACAGTCATGACGGGAGGCATTTTGCCATCTTCCACTGTTTCGACGTTCAGATTTTGTGAAAAACAAAGCTGTTAGCGCCCACTCTGAATCGGCTATTAAACGTAGATGGAGTTCATACAGACCCTCCTGAGTCTGCTTTAATTTCCTCAAAAGTCTGAATGAAATTGATGCTCTGAGCAGCTTTGAGTTATGTGGTTCGAGTTTACTCAAAAGATATTTATGACCTTTAAATGCTATACTTTGCACATGTTTTGCACAATGTTATTTGTTGTAATGGCCATTCGAGATGAAATGTTTAGTGACACTTAATGAGGACACACTGTGCTGTACTTATCTTATTGTAATTGTTTATGCACCAAACGGTTAACTGCAGAAGTTGCAGTGCTGCTGCACAAATTATTGTTTATAAAATTTTAATATTTAGCTGAGTTTTTATTTTTTTTTAGCATTCCTTGCAGGTTTAATATAAGGTGCCAATCAAAGCGAATAATGAAAAGCTGGCACAGTTTTCTTCCACCTAATATTGCCCCTTTCCCATGAAACCCATTTCTAAATATAGAGAAGTATAAAGTGTAAATAAGGGACTTTAGCTTGCTGCCCGCTGGCTGATTATACATAGGGAAGGCAGTAAATCAAACAAATTGTGGGCAAACCCGCTGCATTACAGTTAAATATTTCACCTATGAAATCCACATTACACATTTAGAACAGACCAGAACCAATAAGAGACTCACTTTAGCTCACCACCTCTGTTGCTGACAGAGGCAGTAAATCAGGCAGATTGTGGTCAGACTCAGATTTTAGCTCAGCGGTGTGGCTGCTGGAGCGCACTACAAATCAAATCCAATCATTAAGTGCCTTTAACGAAACCGTTTCATTACAAAATGCCTCACAGAGCCACGGAGGAAATGAATATTATACATTATAACAAGGCCACGGGTTGAAATCCCAGACCTCTAATATCCCTCCACGCTAATCCTCAAACCTAATAATATTCAGTCAGAGTGGACCATCTTCAAACAGAAACGGTCTGAGTGTGGGTGGGGGGTGGGGGGGGCAGAATGTGGCAGAGCAGACTGTCATGTACTGCAGAAAATCAATTCTGAATGAGTCTCATGGCTCCGTGGGTCATAAAAGCATGAAGTCCATGAAGCACCGTGTCAACTTTCCTTTCAAGCAAACGCATGAAAAGAAACCAACAAACATTTCCATCCAAAAACTGCCTCACAGCTCCAGGAGCGCATTCATGTCCACAGCACCGTGGAGTGACATGAAGCATAAAGCACAAGAACGAAACTAACGAATCGCAGCTTGAACATTTCGACCGAAAGCGTTTCAGCTCAAATAGCCAATGAAATACCGTATCTCTGTAGCTCCCAAGCATAGTATGCGTGTATAAAATACTGACATCTGATTGGCCCGTCGGTACAGGGCTCTAAATATGACACATGAAACCCCATAAGCACAATTAAAACTACGTTATCTGAAGAGGGCGCCATTTTATGGAATGATAGGAGTGCCACAATAAAGAATAAATATGTAAATAAAAGAATAAAAGAATACGACAATAAATGTGGAAATATAAAGAAAAATAAATAAAAGAATAAAATAATACGAC
>JAVQJF010057208.1:0-20018 GCA_036023855.1 Gadopsis marmoratus
CTGCCTGCCTGCCTGCCTGCCTGCCTGCCTGCCTGCCTGCCTGCCTGCCTGCCTGCCTGCCTGCCTGCCTGCCTGCCTGCCTGCGTCACCTCTCTCTCTCTGCCGTTCCTGCCCTGTGGTTTCATGTAGGAGAAGCAGAGGTCTGTCAGGCTGTTGTTGCTGCAGCAGTCCATCGTTCCATCCAAACGCTTGAAAGCTTGACGGGAGAGAAATAAAGAAATAAAAGCACAGAAATGGAGGAGAGAGTGACTGGTTAATTAGATTGGTTTGTCAGGCCGGAAGACTGAAAATCACAAACAACATAAAGATGAATGGCGCTGAGGTAGGTAAATCTAGTCGCAGATGATTAGGAAAAGACAGACTATTACACGCTTCATGACTGAATAACTGAGATTGTGTTGCTGACGTCACCGGGACATCTGACTGTGTACTCACTCAAACTTGACTTGTTTTAAAATGCACATTACTACAGTGTGCAGCAAAATGCATTTATTGTGGTGAGAAGGAAAATGTCTTTCTATGTGGAGTTTAATGACTATCCTCATTATTATGATTATGTTCATTAATGAAATCATTATTCAATTAAATCGTTTAGTGTATAAAATTTAAATTAAAAAATAAAATAAAAATGTGAAAAAACATCCACAGACCAACCAACCAAAACCTAAAGATATTCAACTGACTGCTTTATATGACCAAGAAAAATTGCAGATTCTCGCATGCGAGTAGCTGGAAGCAGAGAATGTTTGATCTTTTTCCTGGAAAAATGACCGAAACGATTCACTGATGATCAAAACAGCTGCAGATTAATGTTCTAATGTTGATCGACTAATCATTGCAGCTGTAGATTAAATGTTGATAAAGAAATTAAGATTTTTGGCATTTATTGCTAATTTATGAGGTCTGATATGTGCCACTGCAATAATCATATACGAGAGAAGCAGCGGGAGCTCTGACTGGCCAGCTGTTGAGCTCTGACCTGTCATCTGACATGACTCCCGCTTACAGCTGGCCAATCACAGCTCCCACTGCTGCTCTGTGGGTTTGACTGGATTTATTTATTTATTTTTTTTAGGTGTGAGCTGATCTCACACATATTAAACGTTAAAGCAAGAGACAAACAAATTAACTGAATGAGAGAATAAGTCCCTATTCTTTAAGCACAAAAAGGTTTGTACAGAACCTTTGGGTGCCCTCTCTCTACAAACAGCACACACACCTCGTCCGTGGGCCCAGCTGGGCTGCAGGCTGGCTCCGGGGACACAGTATCCAGTCTGTGGGCTGTGCAAAAGGTGAGACAGGCAGCTGCTCCAGTCCTCCACTCCCTTGACTGGGCAGTTCTCCAGCCCGGTCACTATGTCCCCGACCGAGAGGCCCCGGGGACCGTCACCCGCAGAGCCCTGCTCGAGAGTCAAAATTGGTTCAGAGGGTCACAAAAAGCAGTTTTGTGGTTTGAATCCTGCAACCTTGCATTAGTTGGGGAAGTCTGTGCAAGGACAGGGATTGCAAAATACACTTTACCTTACCAACTACTGCCAATGAGTCTTTGAGGAACAGACTTAACACCAAACTACTTCAGCAACCAACTGTGGCTGTGTGAATCACTAACTGTATGAATGTGCAGGGGGCGATGAAAAACTATTTCACCCCGTCATCTTAGCCCAGATAAATAAAGGTTACTAAGCATGCTATAGCAGTGAAACAGTGACTTCTTTAATGACAGACGTGACGATACTCATCAAGTTAATTATGACTGTGTCGCACAAAGCTCAATCTGGAGATAAAATGTTCCTCACAATGCAACTCTGTGACTCGCTAGGTGAAACATTTCGACAGAAGCAACGACATGAAAACCCGCCGCACTGACCTGGACGACCTCTGTGACCAGCGCCCCGGCGCCGGTGGAGTACGCGGGGAACAGAAGGACGGGCAACATGAAGAGGAAGGCTAACGCCGCCACACACAGGACAAAGTTGTGCCACACTCCTATTGAACAAAAACGGAAACATTCCAACTTTTACTTACTTTTAAACGGTTTAGTTTAGTTCAGATTTGTGGAATTTTTTTAGCTTGGGATATTATGTTTAAAACCTGAAATTAAGATTAACAATGTAGTTTTTAAGACTTTAATATGTGCACAATAAACGGAGGAGGACAATTAAACTATTTTCTTCCTGAGTATTATGGTGGCACTGGTGCTCATCTAGTGTGCACACCCTCATCAGATCAATTCCATGTGCCAAAGGGCACAATGGCTTCAAACGTCTCAAATATGACCCTGAAAACTGTAAAGATAATAAACCTGATCACATTAACCCTCCAAAAGTGTTAGATTGAACAGTAACACCAGGATTGTGGACTAGAGTCTTCATACTTTATGCATACTGCTGTAACAGCCGTTTAGCATGTTCTCCTGTAGGGTGTCGTGGCAAAACACTTAACCGCTGCTCACTAAAAATAACTCTCTATACCACGCGTCTTAATTATGCAAGACGGCACAGTCTCCCAAAACCACATGAGCAGACATTCCCATTGCCTGATGAGGTCAAGACACAACTTTTAGGTCTTATTTTCCTGAAACGCCTGAAAAGCCATCATTCAAACGTGGCGACAGCAGCATCAAGCAAAATGCTACGCGACGTCTCTGCTGAGGAGAAAATGAATAGCCGACGATGGTTCGAGGAAATTCTTTTCTCTTGGGGTAAAAACGCAAAATTTTAATTCCAGGCCTAAAGGGTGCATATATTTACAGTAAAACTATACACTTGCATCACCTATCGCTACAGGAATAAATAAACACGAGAGAGACCCCCTGCGTAGAGAGCCATCGCCGCTGTGGACAGAGAGAGGAGGCGGCAGATAAATAAACACAGCATGCCGTGATGTCACCACTCCCCCCGATGGGAATAGCATCTTTCTCTATCTGGTTTGTCATATGACTTTATTGGACGACATCTCAGTTTGGTGCCTGCAGCCACCACCCGACACGGAGGGAAAACCTGGAGGAATTTCCATCTAGTTAAAAAGACCCAGATGGGTCTTAGAGTAGCGCTTCGCTGCCCTCCAAAGGCTCCTAACAGCATGGAGAAAGCACCATTTAGGAGTTTTGCATTTCAATTAAGTGTCAACCTCCCACACACTGACAGCTGACTGACACATTAGCATCTTTTAGACCCAGAGTCTCTAAACACCAAATCATCCTGACATCCAACATTTGTTTTTGCATTTCCCTGACAAGGAGCATAAAACATGTAACGTTTTTAAAAGGACCGAAATCATGACTAGGTTTATCTACATTTGGCCTCCCATTAGCGAGACAGGCTGATGTTCAGCGTCATGAATAGTTGTACGTATAAACCTTGTATTTATGTATGGTATCATTCTACACCTGCGACTTAGCTTTGGCGCAAGTTCGTTAGCGCGCTAACATTAGCTTCTTCTTAGAAATTCTGCTCAAAGAAATACTACTGGGAACAATCAAGTTCTCTCAAGTTCTGTAAAAACATCATAAAACATGAGCACCAAAGTGACTTAAATATGAGTCCAAAGTAAGAAATTCACCGTTCATATTGGGCATCTTTTATTTGATCTGATTTCTAGCAGCATTCTGGTCCTTGTCCGAGTTGATTTTACTACACCAAACATTAAATTTGCACACCGTTTTAAACAGATAGGTTGAACTGATTTTCCTTTGCTAGAATGTGTCAGAAAGAGGAAAATGCTCCTTTTCTCTCCGTGATCTTTTAACTTTTCATTGCTGAGTTTATGGAATAATATTTTTGCTGTATTTTGTACCATATAAGCATATTTTCTGCCACTTCAAACTGCCCTCTTGACTGCTTTCTAATCTAAAACATTCTTCTTGACCAGCCGCATTGAAAATAATCCGCCTCCTACGGTGGCCTGTAGGATTCCTGCGTGAAAAGCTGCCAGCTCCACCAATCAATTCATTAAAATCTAATTTCCTTAATTGCAGAGTGAAATGATTTGATGTGAAGCAGCTGCCTGGCGTTCACAAATGAAAGGCCTCAGAGTGACCTTCACTGGCAGAACAGAAATGAGTATTTAACAAAATGCTTGTAATAATTGTGATTAATGGCTGTGATCACATTAGCTGGCAAAATAATCAGGATTATCATGTCTGCCATGAAGGGTGAACAAAACATCTGTGGATGAAGAGTCTTACCAGCACAGAAGATGCGGAGCTGCTGAGTGGGCGATATGAGGTTGAGGTGTGTGGTGAAGAGGTCCACAAACGCACCGGGATACACCACAAATACAAACATGCCAAAGCCGTTCACTCGCACTTGCTCCCTGGGGATGGGGTATAGATAAATATTACACATTAACAGAGGTCCAAAATACAAAGAGACAAAAGGCACTGAAACCTTATTTTCTCAATCAGCTTCTTACTATGAGTGATGGGATCCTACATGGACACACTACTTTCTGCTAAAAGATGAAGGAACCAGTCAAACGCTTACCTTAACATTATGTTCAGACTCAAACTCAGATGTTTGAGTTCACTGTGCAGAGCACCAACATAAGGCCAAGGAATGAACACCAACGCAGGTTGAAAAATATCTCAATTTACAAGTAAATCTTCTTGAATAACACTTATGTGCACAGCTAATATGACTTGTTTTCAAACCAAATTAAGCAAATGCCAAAGCAGATCTTTATCAGACATTTTTGTTTAGTTTAGAAACCTTACTTGTTCACTTTGTTATATATGTATGGTTTACAGTGATCAACATAGTTCACAGTTAGCGAGCTCGTGCATAACGACAACTCAGAAGATGCTTCCAGTAAGAGACGGTCCGAGGAAAAACTAGGAGAAAGCACATAAATCTGCTTGTTATGCACCAGAGTCCCTCTAGGTAAGTACGAAAACAACAAACAGCTCAACTGCAAACCATTTTTGTCAAGTTCAGCAGCAATTATTCTGCCTCCAGCAGTTGGTTTCAGGTCACATTCTGCTGCTATAGCAAACACCACTGACACAAAGGTCTATTGACCTTCTGTGACCTGTCCCATTTTTTCATTTGTCCCATATCCTGTTTTGTCTCTTACATTCCAGTCGGTATTGTTGCCGGCTAGTAAACTCAAAGCGGTTTAACTGACATTGTTCCAGCCACTGTTTTGTCAGATCTGTGACCAAGCGGTGATGACAAATAAAATCCAAAAATAATGACCCAAAAGAAAGCCTGTGTTTTAGCAACACCTGTACGTTTACATGGACACACACTGGTCAACTTCCATTTTCTCGTTCTTAATACCCAGTGGATTATGTGTGTGTGTGTTTTACCTCAGTGCTGCCACAGCGTGACCCAGCTCATGTATAACTCCGCTGAGCAGCAGGGCGATGAAGAAGTAGGCCAGCTGACTGGTGGGCAGATTGACACCAGGGACCTAAAGACAGATACAGCAACACAACATGAACACCGAGAGTCATCCTCAGGGTGAAAAATTGACATATTTCATGGATTTATTTTTGCCTCTTTGATATGATTTTTATGTATATTTGAAACTAAAATTGTAATACACTTCGATGTAATACATCTGCACTGCACATTTGACAAATAAACACAACTTTCATGTCACAAAATGTATTTAAATCTTGTTTCTAGCTCTTTTTTTGCTTCCTTGCTTCATATTAATTGTGTCATGTTTTGCTGAACTTGTGGTTTTCTGTGTGGTCTGCATTTTCCTCCTCCGCTGGCAGTGTGGTGCATTTTCTGCCGATCCAGGCTGAATACTCGGTTATAAATGTCCTACTAATAGCTTCTCATGAATCACCTACAGTGGTCCACTGGGGATAGCGCTCACATTAATGCACGGCTATTTGACACCTCAATGAATACAGAGCGAACAGGACAAAATGCTCAGTAAGAGCCCTTCTCATAATTGGGGGCATTTTTTCGCCACCTCATTTGAATATCACAGGCTTTATATGACCTTTCAAGGACATTTATGCTCTGAACTCCAGTTAATATCTGACCCTGCTTACTAAAAAGAGATCCACAATGCTTTACAAGTGAATATTTAACCCAAAGAACATCGTGCCTGTCTTTATGTTTCACAACTGCAGCCTGACACATGTTTTCATGTTCTAAAAGACACTGAAACTTGGAGATAAAGCATGCACTATCTGTTGACTGTATTTACATTTAATTCACCTGGTGTGAATTACTTAGAAAAGCTCATAAATGTCCAGTTCGGTGGGTACATACCACCACCTGCAGGGCCTGCTGACCTCCCATCCGAGGGTTGTTTGTGGTCATCTGAGTGAGCGTCTGCTGCAGCGTCTTTGTCAGCAGCACCACTGACCCCAGCATGGAAACTATACCAAACACCAAACCGCTGTTGAACCTGGGTGGGAGAGATCAAACAGATTCCACAGAGCGATCATTTCAAGCTGGATTTTTGTGACCCCACAAACGTGACAGATTTCTGTAGTAGTACATGTAAGTGCAGAAACGTAGCCACAGTGTAAAAGGTATATCAAAACGTTGGACCACTTGTCCATTAAGAGACAACAGCAGCACTGCACTCCAGCAGACATTGTGTTGAGCGACAGCCGGCCACTAACACTATGTTGTAAGTGAGAAAATTATGGTTTTAATCAGCTCTACAGTTAAATAATGCCAATACAGGTACATTAGCATTGACACAGTTTCTGAAACAATATTTATACCAATAACGTCTTTAAAATTTGAGTACAGAATGTCATATTCTTTTTTAATTTAAGAAATCTCTGCTTGGCTTAAAAATCTATCAATCAACTTATTATATGCTGTCAATTTGTCCTTTATTATTTGTATTATATTCTATATTTTTTTATTCTTAATTTGGAGGACAAACCACTGTATGAGCCTTCTTGACCTCTCTTATCAGATCTGTTTTACTTTTGTTGTCTCTTTGAATTCTGTGTGTAATTTATTTGTTATAGATCTATTATACTAAAGCATTAGTCATCAATTAGCTCAAGTGGATCCACTGGGAAATCTTCCCCCGCCCCCCAAAAAAAATAAAAGGATTGGAGTTACTCTTTAAGAGCAGGAGGCCTGAACGAGGGAAGCACAGAGATAACGCGGGATGTTTATAGTCCTCACCACAGGTAGAGGGCTCGGGGGTTGATGCGGGCGCAGTATGCAAACAGCCGGTTGAACGTGGTGGTTTGCCACCTCACATGGAAAGGAGACAGCATCAGTCCTCGGCTTGCCAGCCACGACTCGTAGCTGATCCGGTGCGTCACCGACAGCTGCGGGAGTCGGTGGAAAAGTGGGGGGGAAAGTCATCTTCAGGAGAGAAATAGCACCCCACCTCCCACCCACCCACCCATCCATCCCTGGAGCTGAGTGTGTGATAAGAGGTGGGATGAATTGACTGGCTTGGCCAAAATTCATTTCTACCTTTAACTCTTGTTTATGGCACCTGGTGTGTTTCTCATTTGTGAACACTCACCCTGAATTTGTCGTCCAATTCTGTTTTTACAGTTATACAGTTTACAATATTGCGTCTAGTAACGGCTGCAAGGGCCAAGTCTCACCTTAAACAACTTATTTGAAATACATTAAGCTAGCTGTACCAAAAGGTGGTGACTTTTGTGCCCATCGCGTGTTAGCATTGTACTAATTATGAACAGAGCCACAACAATGGCGAATCAAAACACAGCACGTCGCGAGGCAGCTTATGGGATGTTGTGGGGCTGAAGAAACTGCCCATCTTCCTCTTCTGGCGTCACGTTCTCCCCGTGTGTTAGCCAACATCTTACTCGGCGCCGACGACAGGTACGTCACCTTCAGCAGCGTGTCGGCGAGGTAGACGGCACACCAGCCGGCCATCACGCACACCAGCAGAGGCACAGGGACCATGGTGCATCACAGGGCTCCCCGAGGGCGGACCGAACCAAACCGCGCCGCCTCCATTGCTCCGTCTGCCCGCTGTCTGTCAGCCGCGGCTATACATGTTTAACGCTACGTAAAAACGTCAACATTTTTACATTAAACACGAGGAAAGGAAGGGCTTGTTTTCAGAGAAGGTCTGCCGTCAGCGCTGCGCCGCAAAGTTCCGGGTTGCTTCTTCTTCTTCTTCTTCTTCTTCTTCTTCTTCTTCTTATTTTGTTTCACACACGACAAAGAGCAACCAAGCGGAGCATTACCGCCACCAAGTGTTGGACTACGGAACGCTTTTTGCAAGAAAGGGGAAAAGTGATGACGTTCTCTGGTGTGACTTAGAACATTTAATCCCTTTTAATGTATTCATTTTCTTGAGCAGTTAAATTTAAAAAAATAATACACATTATTCCACACCCTGGCAGACATCACAGTTTTCACTCGTGCTTTCGTACTTTGTGAAAATGAACTCCTGCATGTCTCAGTTTTATGTTACTAATAACACATGTTCAGATACACCAGAGATGTCAAATATGCTGCCTTAAAGTGCAATGGGAAATGTGAAAATTATGACTTGAAACCAGAATAATGAATCTATTAATTGGTAAAACTATTTTGAAATCTGACAAATGTAAGTTTTTTTCTTTACTTTGTATTATTCTGCATTATTATGTCTAAAGTAAAAAAAGGTAGTTTATTAGTTGTGTGAAGCTGTGAAGATGTGCATTCGTTTATTTTTTTGTTTCAGCCAACAAGCCAAAAGTGGCAATGGTAAATCTGTAACTTATTCTCATGTTAGTGTTTTTTATGTGTTTTATTTTACATTATGTTTATATCATTACTCTCTGTTTATGTTTCCTTTAAATGCATTAATGATATTTGTGGGTGACTAATGCATGTTTTCTACTTTACATCCTCCTGCTGCCATGCTGAACAGCCAACACAAGATTAATTTGGTGTTTAAATATTATATTTTAGAACTGCAGCAATAAAAGAAAAATGAAACTGTGGGTCTGGATATTGGATTTCATCCTACCAAAAGGTCAGGAGGGTAAAAGGACACCAATAAATGCTCATGGTCTGACTCAGATGCAACAAGGAAACAAGCTCCTGGTCTGACTCACTAAGCCAGAAATGTGACCAAGGGAACATAAAATGGCGTGTGGCTGAAGCCTTGTGTGTTGATGCACCTCACATCAATATTGCCACAGTTTGGTGTCGCATGGGGCCCTCATAGAGTTTAGGTTAAAGGTTAATTCTGCACGCTAACAATTGTGTTACTCAAGACCTGCAAGCTACAAAAGTGTAGATGAGACACCAAAACCCAGTCTGTTTACCGATTGTCAGTCAGTCAGGCAAATGCTCGCAATGAAAATGAAATATTTGTGGCTTTTCTCTGTGGTGTCTGAACATGAGCAGCTTGAGCAGACGAAGCGGACAGACGCCCTCTTGTGCATCCAACGTCCCATTTCCTGCCAACTAAACAGCTGTCTGCGGACAACGGGGCCGAACTTTCAGTCAGAAAGCTATTATCTGATCTCTGAAACAATCACACATCAGAAGGAAGTCTGATCATTCGGATGAATGCCTTCATTAATTTACCCTCGGCTATCATCAATGCATGCCTCGTTCTTTATTACTTCATTTAAATTCTGATTGCAATTGTAGCCCCAAATCAACAGCTCATCCACCCCTACATTCCCCAAACTTAAGCTGAAGTCCTATAAAAGCTAATTGAGGAAGTGCAGCCGGGCTGAAATGACCTAAGTGAGGTCAAGTCTAACTTTAAAGGTGACTCAAGCACACGCACACATAGCAGGTACTGGGAATACATGTAACCTTTAGTGTATTTACTGGCATTGGAACTGTTAAATCAAATTATATGTACTTTAAGTGGAAACGCTGAATGTGCCTAACATCAAATACACTGACCCAGTTTACACTAATGTGGTAGGTGGGTATAAAATGTAAAAAAATAAATAAAAAGACAGAAAGAAATGAAAACAATAAATGCATAAAGCAGAGAAATAAAAAATAAATCAGTGGAGAAAATAATGTTTTTAAATAATAATACTTTTCTTGTAGTCTTTAGCTTTTCATACAGGCACAGCCGGATTAACCCAGCGTTGTGCCATTGGGCAAAAGGGAGGGACCAGGTGGAGCACACTTACTATATAAACAGCAAGATCATTTTTCCTAAAGGCATTCTGTTAAATAATATATATATATATAATACAATCTCCACTCTGTTTGTGAGCTCTCCTGTGAGAATCATGGATGTATGAAGAGAACTGGATACAGTGTGGGAGGCGGGGCCCCGTTCATTCCTATGAAAGCTGCTCAGCGGTGCATGAAGCCAAAAAAGTCAGACTTCCCGGGTATAAAATTACCCAGATCCTCCGCAGAGTGTCCTCGTTGTGCGGCCCCATAGAGTAAGCGCACTAGCTTAGTCTCAGGCTCACTCACATGTGAGACGGCGACTCTATAACTCTGGATTTGGCTATTAGTAAATATTTACAACTTTTAGAACTTCATGATTTAAATAAGGGCTCTCCAAGTGTTCGCACTGGCTAGTTGTTGTACCTCAAAAACAAATCATCAGCTGATTCACAGATGTCTTTTTCACAATGTCAGTCTGTGGGAGAACATCTCTTGGGGCCAGTGTGCATCATGTGACACGGATGTTGTAATTACACAGTTTGGCCACTATGTAAAATTGGCTTCAAAGCCTGCAAAGACTTCCAATCTCAATTAACATTGTTGGACCAACTTGAACTGAGGAGAGGGGTGAACTACAATAGATTTTGTTTTGCTTTTGCTTATTTGACCCCCCCCCCCCCATATCTCCCAGTCTCTGCTCATTGTATATTTACCCGGTCATCTTCAAATGACCACATACAGTGTACAGACTACACGTGGGTGCTTCATTACATTTTACCCAGATCCTCCTCTAGGTTTGCTTGTTTGCATATATGCCAAAACACACCAAAACACCTTCCATATCTGTGCTAGAACACCGAGAGGGCTATCTGGGGAGCAACTTCAGACTCCTGCAATTTCAGTGCAGCTCCTACTTTCACATTTTGTTAATGACGTTTGGCCCAGTTCACTGCAAAACATCAGCTACCTAAGGGCAATAGCATGGCCTTCAGCTATTGCATGATGAAGCTGTTTATCTGTAATAGGCGAGGGCTATCCTTGGCAACAGTCTAAGTCCAGTGTGTGTGTGTGTGTGTGTGTGTGTGTGTGTGGGATGTATTTGCATATTCTAAAATATACAACAAGCCTTCAGTTTGTGTCTCTTCATTTTACTACCACCTGGGCACAGTAGATTAGTTTCACAGGTGAGGCTGAAGAGGATCACTGGGGTTTGATGCTTTGAAGGCGGACGACTTCATGTGAGGAAAAGTTGAGGAAAAACCTGAGAGAAAGGTAGGCCTAAACACACACACACACACACACACACACACACTCCAAAAGATTTTAAATATGTAGAAACAGATGAGAAAACACATCTATGGACAGGAACACACACACACACACACGGGCTGAAAACCCATTCCACGTCTCTCATGATGGGTCGGATTCCGCTCAGGGAGGAGTTTGATGTGTCACGGAGCCAATCAGGACGAGCGGAAACAGGTCAGGTAGCCGAAGAGGACCTCAGAGAGAGCGCAGGCAGGGCAGAGCAGCCACGCACGCCAGGAGGTAAGAGAGCGCACACACACACACACACACACACACCTTTAACCCTGTGAGATCACAGTTCCCCTCTGTGCCGGTGGATGTCACCGGATAAATGTATATACCAGCATGTGTGCATGAGTGTATGTATGTGTGTGTGTGTCTGAATGAGTGTCAGAGCAGAAATAGGGCAGTGCCATTTTAGTCACTAAGATAAGAAGGAGTGTTCTGAGGACTCAAGTGTCAGCGTGTGATGAAGATGCAGCGAAAAATGTGTTGTTTTGTGTTTCATGCTTAAGTGTTCCATTTCTTTGAATTAAGTTTGGTCTTGCAGGTAAAATGATTTACCTCACTGGAGCATTTTACTGTATTTATAGCTTAGAAACCTTAAAAATATGCTAAAATCAATGGCCAAACATTTGTGAGTATCATATAAGCAGTGTTTCATGTTTAAACGTTCAATCTTTTGAATGAAGTTTGGTTTTGCAGCCATCGGAGCATTTTGCTGTAACTCTGGTTTAAAAAAAACCTTAAAGAGATGTTTAAATTAACGAGTGCTCGGCGCTGCTGTTTCACAGTGTTTTGGTCCGTCACTGTGTGCCTGAGCGAGAGTGTGTGTGTGTGTAGACAGAAAGCAGGTCCCTTCTGTGCATCACTTTTCTATTTATAGTGAGAACAAATCCCAGATATGAGAGGAATCCTTCTACCACTTACAAGTCAAGTGAGAGAGAGAGAGAGAGGGCGGAGAGAGGAAGAAAAGCGAAAGAAAAAGAAAGACATGGAGAGTAGAAAGGAAATAAGTGTGCGAGCGATGGATAGAAAGAGTAAGTGATCAAACGAGAAGCAAGTCCAGGCGTGTAGACAATCAAGAATTACAGTATACAGTATTGTGTCATCAACAGGTAGGTTAAATCTGCTTTGTTAATGCGTGTATGTGTGTGTGTGTGTGTGTGTTGAATGGGATGTAGGCCATTACTGTAACAATCATTCAGCAGTTTGTAGTTTTTAAAAGGAACAGTCTGGACGTTTCCAGCAACATGCAGGCACACTCAGTGTTCAGCAATGGAGGAATTAAGTTGAGCTCATTATTTGGGTCTGTTTTGACAAAATAAAGCATTGATTTAATCCTATTTGTGAATAAATGTGACTTTACTATTAAAGGGTAATGCTGGATATATTCTATATTTGTCTTATTGTCAACAAATCCATTGAAAATACCCCAATCAACAATGAATGACTTTGTCTACCCTGTCTGTGCCACTCAGCCCGTAATCTCTTTGGTTCTTACTGAAATCTTTAAAGGAATAGACTTTCCAGCACAGACATAGGCCAGCAAATAAACTTAATAAAACCACAACTTGTTTTTGCACTTCATTGTTTGTACAGAACCAACAAAAAGGATATAGTGTGTTAATTTGTGAGTTTATAGGATTTAGAGGTGCTGATTGGTCAGATTTTGTTAGTTTAAGAGAGCCAAGTTTCCCTCGTGTTTCCAGTCTTTATGCTAGGCTAAGCTAATTGCCAGCTGGCTTTAGCTTCATATTTAGCATTCAGATATGAGTGTGGTATCAGTCTTTTCATCTAACGTCTTAGCAAGAAAGAGAATATGCTTAACAAATTTCTGGATTATTCCCGATTAAAATATAAATATATAATTTCCAACTGTGTGGCTCATTTATGTGCTTTTGAACAACAATGGAGGTCTATGGCATAAAGTTATATATTAATTAAATAGAATATTTTCATAGGATTGGTTGACAATTAGAAGAACAAGACAAAGTGTGTACAGCCATGTGATAGATGCTAACCTTAGGATGCTAGCATGCTTACAATGACAACAATGTTAACATGCTGATGTTTAGCAGACTTTATTTAGGTACACCATCTTAGTTTAGCATATTAGCATGCTAACATTTGCTAATTAGATGACAAGTTAAGGGATCACTGAAGTCATTAGAATATCTCTTCTAGTGTTGTGGATATTTGTAGCAAATTTAACAGCAATCGCTTAGTTGTCAAGATCTTTCACTCTGAACCAAAAATATCAACCTCATGGTGGCGCCATAGGTAAGTTCAGGGGATCACCAACGTCTGTTGGCTTCATCCTCTGAGGACCATGAATGTCTGAACAAGATTTAATGACAGATTTTGAGATATTTCAGTCTGGACCAAAGTGATGGACCGACAGACTGCAAGCTGTAGAAATCATTAGAAACGATGCACAATCATGCACAATGATTTCAGTCATTCATTCATGCTGCTGTACATGCAGCTGCAGCCCTTTAAACATGCCCTCTTGTTGATATTGCACAAGTACAGTACGTCACACACACCTGCAAACACACTCACTCGCACTTCCACAGACACACACACACATACTGTACCTCACAGAGCCTTTTTGTTAGGTTTAATAGGTTTAGAAGATTTTAATAATTTAAAGTAGGTGTGCGTGTCTGTGTGTGTGTGTGTGTGTGTGTGAGAGAGAGAGAGAGAGAAAGAAAGAGCGTGTGCACATACTGTAAGTGTGAAAGTGAAATGGCTTTGTCAGGCTTTGCAGTGTGGCGTCAGGGAGCAGCTGCTATGGCAAACATAAATATCATCACGTTGTTTATGCACGAGCGTGTGTGTGTGTGTGTGTGTGTGTGTGTGTGTGTATTTTGGGATCTCCAGGCTTTTGCTCTCACGTCAAGGACAGCAAAGCTCTTACTGTATGTTGTTGAACAAACAGCACCGTGGAAACGGTATCTAAGCACCGCCATAGAAGGCAGCAGCAACAGCAGCCGGAGGGCCTGGGACTTACTCTGGTTCTTTGGTCCTCTGCTCTGCGCCACTCGTAGATAAGATAAATAGGCCATGGAAACTTCTACGATTAGGAACCACTTGGGTGCTGATCCGTGAAACTGCGAAATGGAGAGCAGAGAATAACAGAAAACAGGCTGAGGTACAACGAGGAAGAGAAGGGACAAAATTAGGGAGCTATAGGACATTAATTTAGACCAATTTTATTTCTAATAGCTGATTCTAGCAGATGTTTTATTTTGCAGGATGGTTATATTTTACAATACATATGCTGAAGATATCATTTCTGTAGGAGGCAGGGTTGATATCTCTCTCGTCAACAGACCTAAACCAATTTATATAGTGCACAGTAAAGTGCCCCAACAAAGGCTTTAAAATAAAATTAAACTACATGTCTGTGATCCAGTTTTAAAGAAAAATAAATGAGTTTTGGTCTTTTCATAGGATTGGCTCAGTGTCATCCTTTAACATTAATATAAATACTAATAATTATAATTACAACTAACATCACTACATACTTATTTCTGTATAATACTAAAAAATGTTAATATACGTAATTTGCTATACACTTTATCAGTGTTTAACATGCAATTACCCCAAAAGGAAAGCAGGAGAGTCTGTTTATTATGTTTAACTGTATTGTATTTGCTTTTTTTCATAATGTAGTATATTTTTAACTATTGCCCCATTTAGGGCCTGTTGCTGCTGCTCCCACTCATCCTGCCATACATCACTGGCCTCGATGCAAAGCTCCTCTCTCGCGCGCTCGCTGGAAAGGGGCGCACTTTTATTTTGACGTTCCACACCGTCTCTCGGTCTCCCTCTCATGAATGATTCAGAGCACAGTTCCTCTACCTGCCTCTGTCTGTATGAGTCGCTAAGCAACTGAAATGCTATCCCGGGCCTTGAAAACCACAGAAACAGAGTCTCTCACACACACACACACACACACACACACAGCTGAATGTGTGTGATCTGTGCTTCCTGCAGGTGAGTGGACTTACCGGGGGGATTATGTCCAAACCTTCGTCCAACGTTAAGGCCCTTCAGGTAAAATATCTTCATAAGGCGTGAATGTTTGTCCTGCATGGAACTGTGACTTCACTTTACCCCTTTTAAAACATCATGTCTAAGCTTTGTGGTCGTGCTGCGGGCACAACAAGACAGTAACACTGAGGTGGGTTTGATTTGAAGAAGAATAAAAGTGTATAACAAGCTTCAAAAGAATGGCACAATAACTCTAGACGACAGCTGGTTTTCCACATTTAAGTATTTATTGGTAAAGGCAAATACAGAGTTCAGACTGTGCATATACAGTATCAAGGCTTTGTTAGTGCAGAGTTGTAGCGAGGCGAAGGATGAGGATTTGTCTGTGTCACTGTGAGTGTGTGTGTGTTTGTGTCGTGATGGCTTTGTGCGTGCATGTCAGAGAGGGTTTCTTCCATCGTCTCTCTTCTCATTGTGCTCGTTGTCATGTCTAACCATGGGACAGGCATCTGGACAGAGGAGGGTTTTGAAACACCGGTACAGTACAAACATGAGGTTCTTCATTTAGTCTCCGTCTCAACGCGCCACCGTCGGCTCACGTTAATCACAAACAACAACAGCAGTACAGCTTTTACAGTATAAATAATCAACATCTTCATCAAGAAAGAAAACCTCCTTTAAAGTATCATGTCAGCAGGCTAGTATAAGTAATGATGTCTTTCAACATTTTCAAAAGCATACCGTATGTTTGTTAAATTGAATTGTTATTTTCCAGACCGTTATTGACGTCCATTTAATCCCTGCAGTATGAAAACCCTCCCTGTTTGTGTATTCAACGTACAGCTGCAAAATGCAAGCAAATGCAATTTTTCCAAACAGCTTGCGCGGCACAATCGAAGCATTTTGCGCCAAAATGTTTCCAGTATGGGTCCAATGTTTACTTCTCTAATACACATCCTTTCACTAACATTGCCCTGGCTGCATGTGTGCGCCCTGAAGTAGGGTTAGCAGAGTGTGCATTATTAGTGAAAAGAGAAAAGATGATAAATAAGTAAATATTTAGGCCCTCGGTGCAGATGTTTGGCTACAAAATCACTTTAAAATATACTCAAAATATACTTCATTGACATTTTAATGTAGGTGTTCTACTGTTCCAGCCAGACATCCATTGGTTTCCATTCATGTCAGAGTATCGCTGGTTGCTAAATTGTGTATAACGATAGGGGGGCTATTAATGTAATAAGTAATATGCTTATTCATTTTCTTGCCAAGAGTTAAATGGGAAGATCGATACCATTCTCACGTCTGTCTGATGAGTATGAAGCTACAGCAAGGAGGAAATTATATTAGCTTAGCATAAAGACTGGAAGCAAGGGGAAACAGCTAACCTGGCTTTGTCCCAAGTTTAAACACAAGTTCTAACATTAATTAATGAGCTTTAAAAAGGTGCTGAGGAAATGTATGAAACTTTGGACAGAGCCAGGCTAGCTGCTTCCCCCTGTTTCCAGCCTTTATGCTAAGCTAAGTTAATCACATCCTGGCTTTAGCTTTAGTCTCAGATCTAACTCTCGGCAAGAAAGCAAAAAAGCATGTTCCCTATAAAATGTCAAACCGTGATTATATTTTCAATTTAGGGTGAAAATATTCCTTTAACCTTTGGTTGGAATGTCAGGATATGATTGCTAACAGCGCGCCAAGCATACAACAGTAAACAATCCCAGCCGAAGCAACATTACAGTGATACAAATCTGAGCAAACATGCTGCGAATGAGGCGATTTCAAACCCAAACGTTCCATCCAGTCTGTAAACCTTAATCTCTGGGGGGGGGGAATAAAACCAGTCCTCTGTGACACATACACCACACTCCCTCTCTGTACAGCTGTACAATATGAGCATATATACAATACATTACAGTACAGTACAATGCAAAACACATGGAATCCAAGTGACAGGGCGTCAGGGCAGGAAGCAAGAGAACATCAAGTTAGCAGGCAGATCTCTGAGCTCTGTGTGTGTGTGTCCCCCAATTTTCATAAAGACTCACTGCTCTTTTAAACACACAATCATAACCAGGAAGTAGTGGTCATAATCAAAACGAGGGGTTTTGAGGAAACGGCAGGAGTACAAACACACACACACACACACACACACACACAACCACACACACACACACATGCAGAGACACAGAGACAGGAAACTTTTATCTGTTTAAGTGTTGAAAGTATCTCATTGGCCTGTTCTTGCTGTCCGTCAGGCTAATTTGAACATCCCGATGGGAGCTCTGCGTCCAGGGGCGGGACATCCTGTCAAGAGGAGAGAGGAGACAGTAGAGACAGAAGAGGTGAGACAACACAGGACACACACACACACACACACACACACACACACACACACACGAGAAAGTGAAAGCAAACATTCACTAGCAGTTTTTGTGTGCGTTTCATTCACTCTTGCTCATATTTTGTAACTATTGTGTTTTGCTTCCCCTTCGTTATCACACACACAATAATAAGTACAATAACGATAATAAATCCGAATAAGTGCACGCTGCAGCTCCACTTGTGTTTGTATCATTTTCTTCCCAGGTTCAGTCACCAGAGCAGCCGAGCGCTGCCGCCCAGACGCCGGAGGAGAAGAAGGCGTTGCCGGGCGCGGTGAAACTGCCTGGGCCCACCGTTAACCTATCGGAGCTGCAGAACGTCAAGAGCGAACTACGATGGGTCACCAAGGATTAACATGTAGGTGGTGGTAGTCGTACGAACGCCCCTGAATGTCCTCCATCCTAATTGTTTTTGGCCCTTTAAATATGTTTCATTTTCTGTTCTTCTGACCTCATTAAAACCCAGTATCTTAAACGTATTTAAGTGGTAACCCTTCCCGTGGCTGCAAACTGAGCTCACGCAGGTTTTGATGAAAGTGACAAAAAAAACGTAAATGATGAAATAAGGAATTATTTTTCTCGTTTTATATTCATTTGGTTTGCCCAAAAGTCATTCACAGGCAAATAAATGCTCGGCATGTTGTCCCACATTGTGACCGTGCTCCTGTTTGGGGTCAGGTATACCCCAAAGAGCACTTGTGAACAAGCCGTTAAAAAGTATCGCTCGTGAAATTATGAAAAGTTGAGACATTTTAAAGTATTAAATCTGTTTTTCGGAGCTGTTTAACGGGTCTCTTGGGCCCCAAACTGAACATTAGGGTTCAAATATGATGCATTTCAATCCAAAATAGGAAGAAAAAGTATGGATTTTAATGGTTGTTTGCTGGCTGCTGTTATTGTTGTTAAGTACTTTTGAAAGTTTGAAATAGCATCAAAAACCTGAACATTTTAACCAAAAAAGTAGGATTTACTGAGGGACTACAGGGGTGTCTAGTCAGAAGGTTGAGTTGTCTACTGATCCCTCACGATGACATCTAACTTGGAAATATTTGACGCGGCTCTTTTGAGCGCAGAAGAGTCAGAACAGTCTGGGTTGAAGGGTCCAAAGAGAAAAATGCAAATCAGAACCAAACTAGAGAACTGAGGCAGAGAGATGAGTTAACAAACTGAGTCACCGGTTCTTTGTGACTGATGCAAATCCAGTTGACCAGCCTGAAAGAAGTAAATAAGTATATAAATACAGGTCTGCACATACAGATTGAGTAGCCTTTGTACAGCGGTGGAGGAAGTACTCCGATCCTTTACTTGGAATCTCATATGTGACAGAAGACTGAATATTGTTTGGTCTGTTGGTGGAATGAGACAAGCTATCAAAGTCAGTCGCCTGTAGGGAATTGTAACAGGTATTTTTTCACCATTTTACAGACAAAATGTTGAATCGATTAATGGAGAACATCATCTGCCGATTGATCGACAATGAAAACAACCGTAGATTAATCTGCTGATTGATCCATCAATTGTTTGGTTTGTAAAACATCGGCAGCTAATGAGAAACGCTCATCACAATTACACAGAGCGCAAGATTATTCACTTTACTGTAATTTAAGGCAAAGAAAAGCCGCAGGGGGTAGATTAGACCTATAGAGACATATAGAGACCTAACTCAGGCAATTTAGTTTCAAATGCACCTAACCTGCGTGTCATTGGATTGTAGGAGGAAGTGACTCCGACACTGGGAGGACATGCAAACTGGAAAACCCCCAGCTGGCCGGGTCTACTTGCTGCAAAGTGACAAAACTAACCACTGAGTCAATCATTCGGTGATAACAAAGGGTGATGGTGTAGGTTCAGAGGAGCAGGGCACACGATGGTAAACGGTAAAAAACACCAAGTAGACAAAACAAAAAATCTAGATAGGCTATTGGATGTACATTTCTGGATTATTAATGTAATATCAACACCATTTCATTTCAGTAGTTGTATTTGCATCTTTACTACAAAGACCAGCGTCCTTCACTGCCTTGTCTTTGATTACTGTTCAATTCTAGTAGCATGTTGACTGTAATAAGTATTTTTATTATTTTACTTGAAAAAACATGCAGGGAGTCTTTTCAGCCCCAATCAATCCACCAATCTCAGGGTATGAAGGACATGTAGCCTGAGAGTCATACCCAGGTCATAAGAAAACGCCACAGCAACATCGAATCCTGAAGCACGATGCAAAGTTTGGAGCAAGCACATTTATTATGTTTTGTAGAGGAATTAACAC
>JAVQJF010057210.1:0-34835 GCA_036023855.1 Gadopsis marmoratus
TATCTATATATCTATATATATCTATATATCTATATATATATCTCTTACATTTTCTAAATGAACATCGACGATATATTAGATTTGGACCAATAAAACGGGTTGTTGGATTTACATCGGGGCTACAGTGTTTACTCCGTCTTTGTTCATGTTCAATGATCCCCTGCAGTTACTTGGACTGCCACCACACAGTGTTGCCTTTCTTGTACCATTATCAGTCATTAAAAAAAGCATCACTGGCATTTGTCACAGCCTTATCTCACTACTCGCAAGCAGAGCTCACATTGTTGATATTATGAAAGTAGTGAAGTCCAAAAACAAATGCATCTACAGTACTTTTAATCCAGATGTAAACATTTCACCATGGGAGGTCAAGAAATCATAGAATAACACAACAATAAAATGAGAGATATGAGGGCTCATACCGGTGACACACAATGACACGACACCAGATGCGTCGTTGGATTTCTCTCTCGTCGTCAGCTCCCAGTCTCCAGGGAGGTTACTGTTTGTAGATTACACATAGTACAACAAAGTGCAGGGAGCAGTTTTAAATCTCCACAACGCCAGCATTCAGTCACAGCCTCTAAAACCTATCAAAACTCCATGATGATCCATTTTAAGCTTCACTCTCCCCACCCTTTCATGGTGTTCCAGCCCTCTATTCTTCAGTTGTTACTGTATGTGATGCGCTCAGGTGGTCTCCAGGATGGACTACAGCCACCCGGTCCCGCTCCTCACTGCTCTATAGAGTCCAAATTCTCTTTGAGTCTTCGGGTCATGCTGGGGATCAGGTTAATGTGGTCGTCCACACAGCTGCCCACACAGCCTTCCATCAGTGATCGAACAGCTGGCTCCTTGGCGCCGGAGTCAAAGAGATCCTTCGCCTTATCATTGCAGTGCATCATGCATCTGGTCAGGCGGTCCTTAGGTGGCAAAGAGGAAAGAAAACATGGTTTATACTTACTATAAACATACAGAGAAAAGTCCCAGTAGGCATGTTTAGAGATCTGCATGTAAAAAGGCATCTAAGCATTTAGGAATATGGAGGAAATGAAACAAATACAGGCTCATACAAATTAAAATGTTACATCGAATATGTAAAATACTGGAAAGAATTGACTATATGTGCCTATAAGACCCTGATCCTGTACAAGTATTATGTTGCCCCTGTCAACCCGCTTTAGCTTGAGACTACTTACTTAGCTTGTTACTACTGGACCCCCAGTAGATTATATAGACTAAATTTTGTCTGCTTTTCCACAATCATTTGAGGACTGTGTCATTTAGGATGTGTGACAGGACAGAAATATATTTTGGGCGCGTATATTTATTTTTATGAACGCAGCTATGATTTTGTACTTTCAAATTGTACTGTTTCTTTTCTCTTTCTTTCTGAGAAAACCACTATGTATTTTGGTTGACACCTCGTTTCTGTGTTTGGGTGAGGTGGGAATAAGAAATTGGGGATGCTCTGTGCTGGGGAAAAAAAGGGCTTTTTTTGTTTCTAAATTACAGCACTGATGTCAGAAGAAAACACTGTGCTTGAATGCAAGAAAAATGGGAAAGACTACATTTAGAATGGCACATTTTTAGATAAGGGCCCCCAAGTGTATTAAACCGGCCATTGTCTGTGGCAGGTGATTATACCACTTCTATTCTTCTGAATGCCACACTGAAATATAACCTTGTCATTGAAAGGATGCTGGAACAGCTGTGACATGGCACCTGAAGACTAAAGACTTTTGAAAATGCCACAAACTCAAATGTTGGTGGAGGCAGAGTTTGCTCAGTGGTGAAAGTGGATATCATGTCGCTCACCTGAAACTTCTCCAGCTCTGAGGTGACCAGTCCCTGAGCTCTGGCCAGAGGAGTGTGACACCTGTCGATACACTGATGCACCTGAGACATGGAGTCTGTGGAGCGATCACAGCACGCTGCACTGCAGCTGAACATGCGACCCTGCAACAAGGTAGGACGCGATATATACAGATGCTGCAGAGATCAGACTAGTACAGAACAAAGCACTGCATGCACAGTACATATACCCTACAGATAAGACACCTACCTGCATTGGACGGATGTGGTTCCTCTCCAGGCTTTGGACCATTTCTTCCACCACATTCTGCATGCGTGCCTGATGTGCCTCTGCCATCTCTGTTCGTCCTAATCACTCCGCAAAGTCTTCACTAATATTCAAGGTACGTTTAGCATCTAAACCGGACCGGACTGACACGGTGTACCTGCGGGTCGCCGAGTTGCTTTATTTTACAATTTGATAATAACTAAGGTCACCTCCATTCAAGCATGGTTCAAGACTTGAAGACGATTACGCCATTTCCGCTTTACTTCCGCTTTACTTCCGCAACCAGTTTTATACCAAGAAAACCTTTTCCGTTTTGTCTGGTCGGACTTCAAAATTGGATCTCACAAAATGTCCGATTTTAGTCCAGCAGGGTTGGAAAAACGCTGAACTATTCTCAATATCTATTTATCTCTTAGTGAAAAATGACAGAAGACAGATATAAGGTATAAGGTAATACGAGGATATTGTAAAATAAAGCAATATGGACTATAGTTTTCTTGTTTACTTGTCATGTTTGCAGAGAAAATAACATTTAATGTACGCAGGCTTACAGGGAATTAGTAGTTTATTGTAAATTTTTTTATCAGTAAATGAATACAGAATAGTTTGTCACGTATTTGCCTTTTTAAAACCTTTATTGTGAAATTCGAACGTGAGCGTGCCCGGAAGTGTGTCTCAAATATATAGAGACGTTCACGGTGCTCGGACGTGACTTGAACGTCAAACAAGTTTAGTTACTTATTGTTGTCACCTCTTCTCTCACTGTGACTTTCTCTAACGGTTCAGTTGAAGTAGAGGGCGAAGTTTCATCGAGCTTTAAAGTTATCTTGAAGTGAAACCGTGAAGATAACAACGTTAAGGGCTACTTCTGGATCCGCTGCCGCCTTCCTGTAGTGAGTTTTGACATAGTGAATCCGCACCGTTCAATGTACCTCTAAACGCGTTCTCTTCATAAAGTTTTAAATATTAGACCGACATGATAGCCTTGGCCTCGGCTGTATAATGTGTTATTTTACAGCTTCCTTTGTTATTCTTTGAGTGAGTCTGCAACACTGACACAAACTGTTGACTTGAAGTAATTAGCTGACCTGATAATGGTTTGTGTGCATTCCTCCTGTACAGATGTTCTGTGGTGCAGAGTACCAGACGTCCACCATGAATCCACGAACCCTGTCACTGAGAGCGCTGCTGTTCCTTGGGCTTTGGCACACTGGGAGAAGGAGTCTTACCTCGGCCTCTGAGCTGCAGGACCAGCCCAAAAAGATAGGTAAGCCAGTCCCAGGGTGAATGTAAAAACAAAAGTCCCCCCCCCAGTCCTCCTTTCTGCAAAATGCCTCCTCTATTTGTCACGATGCTGGAGGATATATGAGCATTATCTGTGTAAATTACATCTGTGACCTCACCCAGAATAGTCACCCAGTCCGTTGACAAAAGCAGGCAAGTTAATAAAACGGCATACTATGAGTGCATAGAACTTATCAAAGATATTATGAGACATCATACTTGGCATATATTGCATAATCGTATATTTCAATGGATTGAGTGAGTTCAATGGGGAAATGCAATTTGCAATAAAATACCCGTAATACTTAAACTGTCCCGTGGCGTGTGTGTGTGGAATAGACTGCCCGCAGGAGCGAGTGTTGAATTTTCCTCCTTCAAGCTTGGGTTCTCTACCAGAGCCCTGGGAGCTTGAGGGTCCTCCGCAGTATCTTAGCTGTTCCCAGGACTGCAGTCTCCAGGACAGAGATCTCGGATGCTGTTCCTGGAATCTGTTGGAGCCACTCTCCCAGTTTGGGGGTCACAGCCCCGAGCGTTCACAAGTTTGTCAGTCTGTATCTGGAAGTCCCACAGGATCTTAGCTTGGTCATTCTCAGCCACCTTCGGAGGTGTTTCCCATTGTGGCCGTGGGACTTCCAGCTCATACTTGGCACAGATGTTCCTGTACACTGTGCCAGCCACTTGGTTAAGGCGCTCCATGTACGCCCTGCCTGCTAGCATCTTACACCTGGATTGTTTCAGGGGCATCTTTGTGATCTTTCTGATGTACTCATGAATTGTTGTTGATTCATCCTGGATAGTGGTTCTGACGCTCACTAGTCTTCCGCCTCCTTCCTTCTGCTTAGTGTACAGTCTCAGGGAAATAAGGGAATAAGAAATGTTAGGTTATTAAATGTTCTCTCGAGGTGACCTGCACCAATTAGAGGCAAAGAGCTGCCAGGGAACACAATAAGGAGCTAAATAAATGTTAACAAATAAATAATTGAAAACGGGCAGAAGCTCCACATTTTCAGTAAATAATTTTCACTTGTGTTTCCTGCTCAGACAAACTCAATAGACACACGCTCACACCTCTCCAAAACTATGCGTAATATTACACACAGCTGGAACAGCATTGATGCCTTCATTAATTCACTGGGATTTAACTGTTAACTGAGTGTGTGAGCTTTTCTGGCATCGGTGAGCTGTAGACAAAGACTCAGAATGTATTATTGTGCCACAGAATTACAACCGGCTCAGGTAACCATGTCAGCAGCTGCTGGCTACATCATCTGCCTGTCATCAGTCGCATTTACTGTGTTGCTCCTTTCATTTCAATATTTAAACATGAAAATACATTTTACAATGCAGACAAATAGTAAATGATTAGCTTCATTTTGAGAGCCCCTCAAAATTAGATTATGCTGTTTTCGGGAGGTCGTAGTAGTTATTTAGGGGCTCCGAGAGCCCCTGGCCCCCCTTTATTTCACACACTGAAACTGGTGATTAGTTGTCCTGGGCATCCTGCAGTACCTCCCAGGGGGAAGCTTGTCAAATTAATTTGACAGTCAATATGAAAGATCACCAATCATTTGTGAGATTTTTTTCTTCGTTTGATCTATAAAATAGTTTTTCAGTAGCTAAAGATAATACAGTGTGTAAGATGTGTATCACAAAATAAAGATGCAGGTGTCAAAATAAAACTGGGGAAAGTTTATCCTATAAATGTGCATTTGTTGGACCTACAGTATAACCAGTCTTATTAAACAAAGGCACAGGTGAAATATGAAAATATTAATATTTTGCACTGCGTGGATCAGTTATGACTGGGCCACTTTTCCACTGCAGATGTTTTTTGATTAATTAATAAAACTCCCTTCAGCCATCCCCCCCTTCATCGCTTCCATTCCTGGTGGGAAAGGAGGAGGAATAAAGCTCTGGTATGCAGCCCCAAAAATCAGAGCGGGCTGTAGCCACCATTCTAATACAAGATGGCTGGTGTGAATTGGATGCACTCGTAACACATATAGTTACCTCAAGCTCAAGAGATTGATTCCAGCTGAGCCTGTTGCAAAGGTGGTTGACTCTGTTGTCATTGCTCCTTTTGAAGCTGTGGTCGGTGCAGGCATTGGTGGCACAGCTGCTGCATATTACCTGAGGCAGGAGTTTGGAGCCGGGGTGCAGATCGACGTGTTTGAGTCCGGCACTGTTGGTGGGCGACTAGCGACAGTGAAGATCGGAGACTATGAGTACGAGACGGGAGGCTCAGTCATCCATCCTCTGAACCTACACATGAAGCACTTCATTGAAAAATTAGGTAAAATTTACATTTGCTAAATGAAATCGACTTGGCACAAATACATGAGTGATTGAAACCATAATAAATATGTAGTCCAGTATATTTCAAACCAGCCTGTGTTTCCTGTTTGTTTCAGGAATCCCTCCAAGGAAAAATGTCCCCTCTAAAATGGCCATCTTTGATGGAAAGGAGCTGACATTTGAAGAGAGTGACTGGTTTATAGTGAATTTCCTGCGCATGCTCTGGCGATACGGGTTCAACTTTCTTCGGATGCAGATGTGGGTGGAGGGAATTCTGGACAAATTTATGAGGTGAGGAGGAAAAGAAGTTGTCATGGCTCCTGAATCTCATTCTTTTAGCACGAGGTCCAGGAATATCAACACAGCATCGCTGTTCCTTGCTCTGTTTGGTGTCATGTTAATCTTTTTATTTGCAGGATCTACCAGTATCAGCAGTATAGTTACTCATTCTCCAGTGTGGAGAGACTCCTGCATGCCATGGGCAGCGATGGTTTTCTTACCCTGGTGAATCAGACCCTGGAGGAAACAATGATGGGCGATGGATTTTCGCAGATCTTCCTCAACGAAATCATTGCACCCATCACTCGTGTCAACTACGGCCAAAGTGTCCGCATCAATGGCTTTGTGGGTATGTTTTACAATGTAAGAGTTTGGATTGGTTCATCTTATGTCTAATACCACAGGGGTTTTGTTGAAAAAGCTGTAAAATAGAGGTAAGATGTCAGTATGTCTTGTCTTCTAGGGGCAGTGTCATTAGCAGGAGCAGACTCAGGCCTGTGGGCGGTGGATGGAGGCAATAAGAGAGTGTGCTCAGGATTGTTGTACCACAGCAAAAGTGAGCTCATCCCTGCCAGAGTGACCTCCATTTCAGTCAAGGTTCGACCATCCAAGACAGGTACCTTTTAATGTTCCCTCGTTCGGTACATAACAGGTCATTTTCTCGTGTGTGTGTGTGTGTGTGTGTACTTTTAATGTCTAAACATTTCATCTTAACTTCTTCCTGTTTCCAATTTTCAGGCACCACAGCCAGTTTCTATGAGGTCAATTATGTTGAACAATCAGGCTCGGCACACTCTCTGTATGACATAGTAGTAATAGCAACACCGCTGCACCAGGGAAAGTCTGATATCATCTTCTCAGGCTTCTCCCCTCTGATCCCGTCTCACTACCCCGGGCGTTACCACCAGACAGTCTCCACTCTGGTCCACGGCCTGCTGAATATGTCCTACCTCGGGACCACAGAGCCGGCCTCGGACTTCACTGTGTCTGACATCCTCACCACGGACTCAAAGGACTCTGTCATCAACAGTCTGAGCTCTCTTGACCCCGTGCACATCCCTCAGGATTACAAGCAACCCCCTGCCAGCCAGACCAAAGTCTGGAAGGTGTTCTCCTCACAGCCGCTGTCCCAGGAGCAGCTGAAGCGCATGTTCCTCTCCTGGGATTTGGTGTCTGAGACTCAGTGGCTGGCTTATCCCTCTTACCGCCCGCCGCACCGTAGGACCCCTCCCTTCATCCTCCACAACCGGCTGTACTACCTCAACGCTGTGGAGTGGGCGGCTAGTGCCATGGAGATGAGCGCCATCTCTGCCAGGAACGTGGCCCTGCTGGCACACCACCGTTGGCACGGACAGGTCAGCAAGATCGACCAGGAGGACCTGCACACCCGACTAAGAGGGGAACTCTGAAGAGGGAGACCTGCTTGAGATGAGAACCAAAAGCAATAAAATACTATCAGTCAAGTACAGTATAAACCCACACGCCTGCTGCACTGTAATAACACTCCTGTCAGGGCAAATCCATACTCTCTTTTCAGGTATTTGGGGTTCTCTGCCCTTTAACTTTAATGGTCAATTCCAGTTTATTACAAGTTGGATCCTTCCTCTCCTTTACTCACCAGAGTAATTACTGAGATCTTGGAACGACATTTCTACAACGAAGTCTGACAGGGCAACAAACGAACAGTCAAACAATCAGGCAAGTTGTGAACAAGTCAGCAGTTTAACCAGATAAACTAGACCACTTTCTTTGGAGGTATATAATCACTCTTTACACAGGGAAACTGCTTGTGCACACACAACTACTGCAAGTATAATATTTTAAAGTTGAACCAGGGAGTCAACACTAACCCGGGGGGTTTGTTTAATAACTGTTTTGATTACTTGTAGTTCTTGCCCCGTCTCACTTGAGCAAAAGTTTGCTTTCCCAGATCTCAGCAGGTAACTCAGTGAGTACAATGAAACCTAAGAATAACAAGACCAACCAGCATTATCCTTTATTCAACCTAACGGTAGCCACAGTTAATCATTCTCCAGCAACAGCAGCACAAATCGCACTGAAAGGTGGATCAACAATCAACATTGCACTGTGTTAAGTTTTTTTAATCACTGTGACACATTAAGTGTTCCTCTGTCTACACGAATGTCTTGAAAAAATTGTATTTTTACTTCTTTTTTTTTTTTTTATTGTGCACCTTCACCCTTTAGCCGGATTCTTGCTTAATGTTCACTAATATTCACCGATCAGCCACAACATTCAGGCAGCATGGGCACCCTGACCGGTCTGCAGCTACGCACCCCTACATGCAACAAACTGCGATGCTCTGTGTGTTCTGACACCTTTCTATCAGAATCAGCACTAACGTTTTTAACTTTTTCAGCAGTTTGAGCTACAGAAGCTCTTCTGTTGGATCGGACCACACGTGCATCAATGAGCCTTGGTTATCCCATGACCCTGTCACCGGTTCACCGGTGTTCCTTCCTTGGACCACTTTTGGTAGGTACTGACCCCTGCAGACCAGAACGCCCCACAGGGGCTGCAGTGTTGGGGATGTTCTGACCCAGACGTCTAGCCATCACAGTTTGGTTCCTTGTCAAAGTCACTTACATCCTTAAGCTTTCCCATTTTTCCTGCCTCAACACATCAACTTGGAGGACAAAATGTTCACTTGCTGCCTAATATACCCATACTGTTATGGCTGATCGGTGTATAGATGTCCTGTTATTGATGGATTTCTGTGTTTTCTGATGGTTTCTCAGTCGCTGTACCTCTTCAGCAGATGTTGGTGAGTGCAGCCAGCTGTCAGCTAGAGTGTCATGGTACTGAGACATTATCTTTGCAAATCAGATGTTGTTGATATCAGTTATGAAAAGTATGAATAAGCCTGAGTTTTTTTACAATTTAATTATACTGATAATATTAAGAATATAATCGGACAGTCTAATTACATTGACAAGATAATAGATGTATGAATTCATGATGAACTGTGATTGTGCCTTAAAGATAGTAAAGTAATTGGCTTATGTCTTTTATAAAATGATAAGTCTCTATGATTTTAGAAGTCTTGTCTTTCTGGGTCACTTTTAATAAAGTGAAAATTACCAAAAAGCATGTGATGCATTTATGTACTTTGTTGTAACGTATGGAGAAGAATCTGCTTTCTTTACCTGGGATTTATTTTAGATGACATGTTGCTTGAAAATTCTTTACCTTCCTACACCTCTTTCATGTTTCTTTAGCCACTTTGGGAAGACAATTGTAGTTTGCTAATTATGTCTTAACCTCCTTTTTAGAGGTGTATTTTTCTAGACTTGTGAAAGGTCTTCTGGTTGCGAGTGTATATGTCAAGACATACGGGCCTCTTTTGCACAAAATTAGGCTTTTGATTACAAATCTAAATGTTTGATTTCAAACGACACTGAAACCTTCCAGACCACACTACTGTACTGTATGTTTTGCAAGTGTTTACAACCACAATAAAGTGATGACACCATGTCTGCTTTGTGCTCTTATATGACATTTTACTCCAAAGCATGTAGGTAAAGTAAAAGCCTGATATAATAGTTTGAATCACTTCTCAGGACATTCTGCACTGATATAGATTTCACACTTTTTTCTTTTTTTTTTTTGAAGCAATAAGCAAACTTGCTTCATAAACTGAAGTGCGTCTGATGGTGATATAGATTAACGTTTTAGTCTTGTCCTTATTATAATCTCTTTCCCAATTTGTGCCCCTGTGTTGATTTCTTTCTTTTGCATGTCACTTTTGAAATTTTAATTTCACTCACGTCATCTAAAGGTCAGGTTTTTCTAATTTTAAAATGTTTTCCAGTCCTTTTAATGGCAGGTTAAGGACTGCTTAAGCTGTAGCTGTTTGTATTCTGTCATTGATCTGTATGATTAATTGAGGAATTGTCTTACTGAGCGACATTGTGACCCATCATTCATAAGCCATGGGTGTGCGGTGAAATCATTGTTTCCATTCCTAAAAGGAAATGGACATTGTTTTCAGCTCAGATGCAAAATCAAACAGACACAGTAATGTCCCAAATAAAGGCCTGCGTGACTGAAGAGCCAACAATGGGTGGCATTGATGGCCCGAATAAGGATGCGTCTGTGTGGTGATGTGCCACCCAGCTGTTCTCTCAGGTAGGGAGGGACAATGGTACCAGAGCCGCCTGTCCGTGCAAAACAAGATAAAAGAGGCTGGAAACTGACAACACACCCAAAATCTTCCACAACCAGACCAGCAGCCAAGATGAGATTTCTAGCGCCACTATTTGTTTTCCTCGCTGTGGCAGCGTTTCACTCTGGTAAGAAGAAAACATTTTGTGCTTATGATTTTCAAGGGGGTCAAAATGTGACTTGTAACATTAGTGGAGGCTGTTTTTGTCTTTTGTTTGTTTCTATATACGTTTGCTTTATAATGTAATTAATTGATCATGTGTATGACTGTGCCTCTACAGATTATTAACTACATCAGATTTGTATTTATTTGAAGTCTGACTGATGTGCTTGTGATGACTTCTAGCTCTCTCAGCGTCTCTGGAATCCGCAGCGAAAGAGGATGTAGCTCAGCAAGGTGAGGAAATATTGTCATAATGAATTTATCAACAATACTAATGATCATGTAAGGGCAATGATACTTGCATGCCTCAAAACAGATGTAATTCTAACCCAAATGTCTTGCTTTTTTTCTCGTGCAGATGGGCTAACTAAGCTGCAGAAAATAGGTACAATGCATTGTTCCAATCAGCTGACTCTGAAACAAATGTTTAATGTGTTTTTTGTATTTTATGTTCAAGTCTGTGTGTTAATTCACGTGGCTGCTGCACGAGTGGCAGCCGTTTCATTAGTTTTATAATGACACAGGGCGACAGGGGCCGTTTGTTTCCGCCAACCTACCTTTTATTTTTTTAACTTGACCCCTGATTAATTTATTCTGTTTTAGGTTTCTGAATTCATCTATTTATCTATATTTACCACATTTTCTCACTTTCATTATTACACAAACTGTAATAAATGTCTTCTTTGGCTCTTGTTTTGCATCATTTTATCACTGTCTCTTCAGATCAGATGGAGTTTGAGGCCAATCAAAAGAACGAGGCAGCTCAGATGAATGGTACGTTTGACCAAAGTCCAGGTCAGTGACAGTGAACTAAAATGTGGTGACTGCATGAGCAAATACACCTTTCAATCATTGTGTTGTGTCCAAGTACAGCGTGTAAAATATATATATTTTTACCCTTTCCTGTGAAGTTACAGAGGAACAGAATGAGGACACCCGCTACTCTGGTAAGAGGAACCATATGGCCTTTGACCTCATTCAAAACTAATAACGGCTGTTGGTGTTGCTAATCTACCATATGTTTTACCTACAGAGGCTGTCCAAGATGAATCTCGTAAGTTAACACGCATATACATAACACATACGTGAGCCCATATCGATGGTGTCAGACTCACCTGTTGAAATGTTTCCAACAGTGGAGGAGCACAGTGAAGCTGAGGATGACAACACAGGTGTGTGAAAACAGACAGCACATGATCTTTCTGTACCTGACATTCAGACATTACATAACTGTGAATTCCTCCTCCAGCAGAGGGAGGTGGGAACTCTGAAGATGCAGCTCATGAAGGAAAGAGAGGTGTGACTGTTCAAATATCAGCCTGTAGATGGCAATAAAAGATAGACAGAAAAGGACTGCATCTGAAAAGTACACTGACATGTAAAAATATCACATCTTGTGACTGATTTCTCTCCACAGAGTCAGAGTCCTCTGAGGAAGCAGATGGTGAGTTATTTGGGTCATTAAGTTTGTTTCAGCACAATAAAGCTGTAATTTCAGTTTCTGACATTCTATCAATGAGAATTTTGCTTTTATTTTTGACAGGGAGACAGAAGCGGGGTAAGTGTTATAAATTTGCACTTAAACACTACATTACAAGCTTTGAATAATACTGTAGGATTGTGACTTTTTCCCTTTAAAACAAGTTATTCCCATATTGAATTTCAACTAATATTTAGGGACTAATAGGGATAATAAAGGATTAACTTATTTTCTGTTCTTAAGTAAAGCAATTTTTTTTAAATGTTTAAAGTTGAATTCCGATAGTAAGTAGTTTTTACTGTGCCTAGTTTTTTAAACTCAAAGTACATTTTAATGTCTGCCCAGAGCACCATGAGGCGGTGACAGAGACTGCGAGCAGTTCAGGTAAGATCAAGTAAAAAAATGGCCACTGAAAACTCACTATACTTCTACTACATGATGCAGCTCCCTATTTTCTCATTTCTCCTCTGCAGAAGAAGTCAGTCAGGATTCAACCAAGGAACAAGGTGAAAACCTCTAAATTCTAAACACATATGTGAGTGATTAGTTACCATAAAGATCCACATATAAGGCTGAATATGTCTGTTTACTAGTATTATCCAGAAAGCTGATGAGTTCAGAGGTGGTGATGAACATTTTTGAAGAGGGCTCATAGTACCTGCTGAGGCTAGATGTGGTGAACTGTTTTGAGCAACACGGTGAACGTTAAATTGTAGGTTATGCAATGAACCGGATAGTGAAAAACAGAGCCAGTCACAGCTAGATTTAGACCGTGTTAAAAACTTTTATAGGTTGGGTTCAGCATAAAGTACGCAGTAAAATGCCTCAAGAGCAATTATGCACTTAAAACTCGACTGTTTGTAAAAACTCTGGCACCATTTTCCTGTTTCATGTATCCAAAGTCAAAACAACTGTTATTCTAGAGATTTTCAATTCACTGCAGAGATGACAAAATGTCATGCTTGACCTAAAAATAAAAAATGCTGGGGATTGTTTATTTCAACACAGTCCTGCTTGTATGCGAGTAAAATCTAGGACAAGAATCCAGGGCACTCCAAGACGTTTGTCCCCAGGTGCTTATTGTGCTTGATTTATACTGTATCATCTGCTCCTGGTTATTTTAGGACCAAGGATGCACTGTCCCTGCCCTAAAAAGATGCTGAAAGGATCGTTTTAAAATTGATCCAAGGATATTGGTGCAGTGACAAAGGTCATCTTTACAATTCTCTGTGGCTAGAAAAGTAAATTTCATCAAAAGGAAACCCTTAGCAGTAAATCATAATCCTTTGGGGATAGAGTAGGCCTTGCTTTGTGCTTAACAGCAGTAAAACCACACACTGGTACAGTCATCAGTACCTGCACAGGCAGAGTGAGTCATATGAGGAAAAAACCTAGACGTGAGTCATACGCTCACTTTGAGAGCCCTACAAAACTACTGAATTGTGGTGTTTGAAATGTAAAGCTAGCGTAAAGGAACCTTCCGTCTGTCCCCGTGTCACAGATGTGCTGGAGTGAGAAAGCAGATGTGAATCCCACCGCTCACCTGGTGCCTGAGCTGCATCGAGCTTACGGTCAATAAAAAGGGAACACTTCCACCTATCTGTACAATCCGTGTCTTCTCTTGATTCATGTTATATGCTATGACACAATACTTTGGTTATATAGCATTTCAGAAATGCTTTTTGGGACTCGATAGTAACAAAAAACAATTTAACCAGTATTTTCCCATTTTTATTTGTGGTTTTTTGGTCCACATGAGTGTGGACTAGAGTATAATGTGCATTAAAAAAACAATAAGGCAACTACAGCGTCTATAGTTTGGAAATGCATTCAGTACTGCAGCCCAATGACCACCACTAGTGTCATGTAACATGTCTGCCCTCATTCAAACAAGAGGTCAGAGTTCAACATCAAACCACCCCATCAGATAACTTCCAGTTATTAAGTTCCTCTTCCTGATTTACAACCTCATTCAGCCTCGCACGCTGAGGAAGAAAGGAAAGCTAGAGCAGCCCGTGTCTGAGCAGCTGCAAACTTCACAGAAAACTATACTGTGAATTCGCAGATTACAATGTGAACCAGAAAAACTAGGCTGAAGTGGGCCTACAGCATCTACCCATCAAAGATGACGCAATCAAGTTAACAGGAGACTTAAGGTCTTGAGAGTATGTTTTTTTTTTTTGCATTATGACATGTCTCAAATTCAAGTAACCAAGTTATTTCAGCACTGATCAAGAATGTAGAGCCTCAGGAGATTCAGATGAAAAAACTGGATTGCAGATAATCCATTAATTTAAAACCATTAGGGCGTTGATATTTCCTGCCAGCATTGTGCCGACCTTTTATGCTAGTGATATAGCATTTCATACATCATTCTGCAGGTGGTCAGTGTGTACAATAAGTGCTTCTACCATAGTAAAGTATTCAAATAGTTGCCATAAAACTGCAGTATACAAGTATGGTAGTAAACACTCACCAACCTCTCTGAACTTACATTTAGCTTAAAGTCAATTTTGTTCTATAACGAGAGGGAAAACAAATGTCCTAGTTTAGAGGATACAAGGAAGCCAAATGCGAAGTATGAATTCATCAATAACAAATTCTTCAAATTGAGGAAAAACATGCGCACACACACACACACAAATAACCTAATTTAACAAAAAAAATAAAACGACCTTTTGTCTCCTTTACTTTCAGCATGTGTTGTGACAGGAATTACATCTGCAAAAGGCTAATACTGCATTTTAATTGTTCATTTCTTTCTAACATGTAAAACAAAATGATAATTGCAATTGTGTATATACAACCATGCTAGGTTTAAAAAAAAAAAGAAAAAAAGGGAATGAGTATTAGAACAAGATAAACCGTTGATGCTTTTAGATCAATTCTTGAACAGAATGATGAGATATGAAAAAGTAAGTCAGAACAAAGAAATGCAAGCTTCCCACTGGAAGTAATGTGGCCCAACTGGAATGAACAGCAAATTCTAGGTTGAAAATGATGCAGCCATGAACCACAGGCCTTTCAAACATTTTTTTTTCCTTTTCGTCCAAAGTCATTGGCTTGAGGTAAGCAATATATTTTGGCCTTCCAACTTTTCTCCTTTTCTTCTGGCGTGCATTGGAGCGGTGTCTTTCTCCTCCCCTGCTTGGGGTGCAGCTAAATGCTCACAAAATGCCATAAATGAAGATGGCCATGATGGCGGCACTGATCAGGCCAGAGATGGGCACCGTCACAAACCACGCCATGAAGATGTTTCTGAACAGACGCCAGTCTACTGCCTTCCTTGAGCGCAGCCATCCTACTGCAACCACAGAGCCCACCTGGAAACACAGCAGTTGTCTGATGAATCCCATCATCCATCTTAAATTTATGACATTAAATTATCTGTGTGTAAATGTACAAACGTTAAATTTGATTGAGCAGACAGTTGCTCCACGTTTGGACCGTCTACCAGAATGGGTTCCTGTTAACAGTAGCCTCTCCAACACTAAATAATCTCGTCCCCCACGTCTCGGTCTAGCTCCCAGACCACAGTGTTTGACCAGCTTACCTTGCAGTGGGTGGTGGAGACAGGCAGGCCAATGTTGGAGGCTACCACGACAGTCAGGGCCGACGCCAGTTCAATGCTGAAACCACTGCAGGAAAATCAAAACAACATTCATGTCTCTTCACTGGATGTGTCTGAGCAGCATGCTTGCTAAATTCAGAGACTGGTAATGTCTGAAGAGGATGTGGTTCATGACTAAGGAGAAACAGGTTCTGCACTGTCTCTATACCTTGAGGGGGTGATGGGGGTAAGGTCCTTGCCCATAGTCTGGATCACTCTGCGACCCCACACCCAGAGCCCAGCGCAGATGCCAACGCCACCGTACAGCAGCAACCAAATGGGCGTGGGTTCATTTGAAGTCACACTACTGGTTGTGTAAACCAGCCACAGAGCTACCAACGGTCCAATGGCATTACTGCAGAGAAAATAATTAGGTTATTTCAACAGAAGCCAAAGAGTCTGTCTTTGCGTTGAACTGTGAGAAGTAAAAGTGTCACCAACAACACGCCAGAGAAACAAAAATGTCAATTATCGGCCTGATGACTGATAACATGACTTTTGTGAAGGAATCTGCATACCTAACGTCGTTTCCTCCATGGGCAAAGGATCCGAAGCAGGCGGTGAGAATTTGGAGGAATTGAAACAGAGTTGAGACTTCTGGCTTGTCTGCCTCAAGCCCATCATCATCCAGAGAGCTTTGGCAACTACCTGCATCCTCCTTCCTAATTTCTAGGGTCACATCCCCCTCTCCCAGAGCTTCAGGAGTTGTGTGCTCTGCCACAGCATTGCAGTAGCTAGTGTAACTGTCCATACGCACACGCTTCCTGTCCTGACCACCGAACGCTGGGCCCTTGTCACCATCCTCGTAAGCACGGAATTCCCCTTCTTTGTGCTTGAACTCTCCGTGCATGCCGATGATGGCCATGGTGTAGGAGGTGTAGCTGTTATTGCGTCGGATAGGTCGGTCACCCCCCTCGCCCATGCAGTCACCAACCTTGGCCAGGTGGAGCTTGTGCAGCAGATCTTTGTAGAGGCCAGAGTCCTTGTGGACTGTGTGGTACTGGCTGTAACCGTTACTTGGAATCTGTGCAGGCCTGTTGCTGAACTGAGCGTGGTTGTTGAACTGGACCTGATTGGGAGCATTTGTGGAGCCATTGCTGTGCTGGTTGTTGACCTGTACCTGACTGTTTGATTCAACCTGTTTGGGAGCTGCAGAAAGGATTTAATGAAGTGGAAGAATTACATTACCATTGCATATCATTAAGCTACATAGTTTATAAATTTACCACAATGTTTCTTGGCATGCTTACCACCATTTAAAATGCTATAGTCTGTGTCATCAGAATCTCCGATGTCAAAGGCCACCTTGCGTTCCTTATTATTGTCAACATCGTCAGAATCACCGATGTCAAACGCCACCCTGCGCTCCTCAGGGGCAGCCTGGGGCTGAATAGAGGGGTTTTGATCGACAGCCTCGGCGGTGGGCATAGACATCTCCATGACAGTCTGTTTCAGGATTGGTAAGTGGGCCTCTCTCAGCTCCTTCTTCTCCATCAGGGGGCTCTCAGAGGGGCTGGAAGACTTGATATCTCCTAGAAGGGGAGGAGTTGGTGTGAGATATTGCTTTGGGTCATGTCCAAACATAGTCACAGTATAGCAAATAAATACTAGCATAGCACATATGTTTCCTTGCAGCCTAAGCTTTAGGGAGTCTTAAGAATTGCATAACCAGAGACCCAAAAACACCCAACAACTTTGTCCTACAAATGCAACATTACCTGTGTTCAAATGAGCCCCCGTGTTCACAGGATCAGATAAATGGATTATGGATTCTCCACCTTCTCACAAAACATGCACTGGACCTTAAATCAACCTAGGCTTATTTTAGTTAAGGTGATAAAGACCAATTAACTGATCACATGACCCAATTAGGCTGCTTGTCTACTGGACGGATGCTGATCCAGACAGATCATGCTTGGTCAGATAAACCTGCTGATTCGGTTACTACAAAGAGACGACAGTCAGAGGAGGTCAATATTACTCAAAATCATTTTAAGATCCGTCTCTGACAAACAGGTTTATTAACATTGTTGCAAGTAGAGAAAACTAATAGATCTACTTAAGTATTATACATCAAGTTCTGTAAAAAGGATCTGTTTAAAATAGGAAATTACATTTCTGGGCCTGTGCCTTAGACTGTGTCAGATTCAGCTATTCTGTAATCTGACCTAATAGATTCAACAAGCTCATGTTGCAACAAAGAAGGCAAGACGTAACCCGTTATGAGGGACCACTGAATACAAAAGCACTGTATTGTTAACAATAGAGGGAAGTACAAAACATGCATGAAGGTTAAAATGAATGCCTTCCCCTTCAACACCAAAGCCACTGTTGGTGTGTAAATATCCAGGATTATAGAACAAAAACTGGTGACAATATTTTAGGATGATTTTCATTAGATCAACTCCATTATGACAAAATAGCCCTGAGATCCCTTTGCTGGATTAATATGAGTCCTGAACATGAGTGTGAATAGCTTGAGGTTACATGCGCAATACTAAATGCCTCACTTGTCCAGTGGCTTAAGTGAGAAGAAAAAAAACTAACAAAAAAAACATCCTTTCAGTGGTAAGCAGAAACCCGTGACTGGTGTTTGAAAATTTGAGTCATCAGGTTGCCAAAAAATTTTAAATATAGATGCGACTTACGTGCAATCTTCTTCTTGAGGCGAGGGCAGACAATAAACCAGACCACAATGGCGGTCAGCAGAGAAACGCCCAATGAGATGAGCAGGGTGCCCCACCAAGGGACGTTGTCAAATCCCAGCACTGAAGGGCCGCCAGGTGCCACGGACAGAATCAGACACACAAAGGCAAATAGAAAGAGGCAGTTTTAAAAACAAGGCAGCAGGTGCTACCATTGTTGGTGGACAACACAGAAACTTAACTGAAATACCCAACTTAAAACTGAGTTTTGTGAATACTACCTTGTCTTACATTTTACATAGTTTTGAGTCAACATGAGGTCATAGCAGGAGGAACTTGTATTGTTTTTTAACAACACATGAATAGCATCAATGAATGAAAATTTAATTACAGGGAAAATAGCTATAAATTCAATGACATCAGGCGTGTTGGCTCTAGCTGTTAACATTACAAGTATGACTGCATTGCCTCATTGTGCCACATCCTAGTTAAATGTGGCATGTGTACCACTAGATGTGAACAGTTATGCAACATTAAAAAAGGTGAAAGAGCAAAAAATGTCACCATGACCACAAAATACCCTGCTAACACTGCACATAAGTAATGTCGCCTTAAAGAAACTCATTGTCTATGGAGAAAATGGGGGAGTCATTCACTGAAGACGTTTCTGTAGCAATAAGGGCACCCTGTTGCCAAGACTGCAGCAAAGCGGGTGAGGTAATATAGAGGTAGATATAATGCAGCACATGCTGGCAGAAAACAGCAATTTACATTTCCCTGGGGAAGCAGCCATCTTTATCGTGTGCAGAGGATGCAAATCAAAACAAAACAAAAGCCTCTGAAAATTCCAACATCACCATCTCTGGTGAGGTGACCTTGGCCAGGCATACCAGTAATTAAAGACAAAAAAACCCCCACAAACACTTGCACAAGCTTGAGACTGTTTTGGGAAGTTTAACATAAACAAATGGAAATGAGGCCTAAGGCAAGAAGTGTCTCGGACGCCGTGTTGGTTTGAGGGCAGAGTCCACACTGCACTATCCACTGAGTCACGCTGCAGCATGAGTCTGCAGAGCATCAAACTGATGTTTACTTAGTTACGCAATGGAAGCTCACTCCGTTCAGGACTGGAGGGGCATCAGAGGAAAAACCGGACGGAGGCTCTGTAACAGCCGAGGCTCCCAGTACATCGGCTCACATGTAGCGTGACATCCAGAGACAGGTGTGACTCAGACATTACTGTGCAGTTACACTGCAGTCCAGGGAATTCACCAAAACAAAAGGACCCCGAGATGACAAAGGGGCCTGACAGCATTCACATGACTCTTTGTCACAATGACTGGTTTGTAGGCAACTTCTTACAAAATATAAAAAGAGGATTTAAAAACTTGCATGGGTCCAGTGGTCTGATAAACACTCCCACACAAAAGGGTGAGTTTATACCACAGTCACGCAGTGGGATGAATAGGGCTGCACAGGAAATTGAATTTGACCACGGCTGCGTTCCACACCCCTCCCTATAACCTGTGTCCTGTGGCCTACATCACACAACAGCATTTATATTTTTTATATATATATATATATATAGTTTTATATTGTTTGGCGTTCCCAGAGCAACCAATACCGCCGGGTGTTTGTTTTTCAGATGGTAACCCAGGCAGAAATGTTTTATCTAGCTTA
The DNA here is from genome assembly GCA_036023855.1 of Gadopsis marmoratus. Taxonomy (NCBI): domain Eukaryota; kingdom Metazoa; phylum Chordata; class Actinopteri; order Centrarchiformes; family Percichthyidae; genus Gadopsis; species Gadopsis marmoratus. The sequence continues at coordinate 19,705 of JAVQJF010057210.1, forward strand.
ACGCATTGAAGTTCATCAATTGAGGCTGGTGTGAAGGGATCAAAACGTACCGTCACTATGACACTCAGCACTTTGAAACATACACGGGTATGCAAAAAAACCTGTCTAGACCTGAATATCAAACACGCTGTGCAACATTTATCTGAAGCCCCACAGCACGGGCAGAATTGAGGGTAAATTAAGCAGATGTAGGGAACAGTGCCTAATATCAGAGATGGCTAAAAGAGTTGATAGTAATTTTATACAGACTTAGAAAGTCTGTATAATCAGGCAATTAGCATTTGTGGAACATTTTAAGAGGGTAGGAATTAAATAATTCCGTTTCTAAACATATTTTCATTTTACAGTGATAATCATTTATTAAAATGAATACAGAACTCAATTCACACTAAACCTCATCTGAAAAGATTGACATCTGACCCTCAAATTCTTTGGCCTGCATAGCATGCACATGCCAACTTGAGGTCTCTGGCACTGGTGTATATATTGACTATAGGAATGTGCTGTGGGTTGCCTGGTGTCCAATTGCACCACTATGAAAGAATCTAGATCTGGAAAACGCTGAGTCCTATCACAGGGAACCAAACATACTGTGCTCCATTGGCTGCAGATACCATGGCTGCATATATCAGCAATAATGAGCTGTTGTCCTGTATGCCAGTGTAGTATGCCATCCAAAACTGGGCCTGAAATAGACATGAAATGTCGGAGAATAAAAATAAAGTAAATAGTTAAAACAAAAACCTGAATTAGCTGTGATCCATGATGTCTTATTAGGAGACATTGATCATGTTAAACTGGCACCACTGTGGTCTTGAGGCTTTAACAACAAGCATGTGTGTAGTGACAATTTGGCTGCCATGTTGAGGCCCTGCTGGCCATATGGATGCTATGATGTCCATGTGCATATAAAAATTAAATTAATGTTCTAAATCCTAACTTAAATCTACACCCACCTTCACAGAAGATGCAGTGGCTTTATTAAAAAAAAAGGTTTCTGAAATGCAATTTTGCACCTTTTTTTTTAAGGCGAGGTACCCAAGTACAGGTCCTCATGTACAGTGTGTTGAGGTGTGAGGGACTTCACACAACTGTACAAAATGAGCCCAACTAAGTAGGGTTATGGGCTATGCTGGAACTGCAAGTGATCTCCTCTCTGCAAGTGTGCTGCTGATGTGCATGCACACATTAGCACACCATATCTGGTCAAACACTGGCCTGTAGCAGCCATTTAATGGCCAAGGCCAGCTAACATCTTGAACTGTTAGGCCCTGTAGAGAGAAGAAAACAAAAAGGAGCAAAAGTTGCTCATTTAATGAAGATATTCTGGGAGACAAAAAGCCAAATATTCAGAACATTACTATACAAATTCTGAGCAGCAATACAGCTACGGCCATTTCCAACACCCTCTTTACTTCTCTTTTCCTCTTGCGTGTCTGAAGGGCACAGGCACTGACGTCAAGAGTAAAGTGAAATCTTAGTTCCATCTCCCTGTTGTGCTCTGCTCTAAAACTTCATTCCAGCTATGACCCACATAGAAAGAACCACAAGCAAGAGCCCCCCACAAAAAAACATGTTAAAATAAACAAAGCTTCTGTGAAAATAGTAAACAGTCTGGAATATGTGTGGGCATCCGGCTGTCTGAGGGAGCAGTTTATTTCCAGCTGTGGCTGTGGGCAGGCAGGCAGAGCAAAATGACTCAAACAATGATACTCACTCGGAGCACCAGTGAACATGATGGAGAACACATTGATTCCCATAGTCACAGCATAAAAGACAGGCAGGGCCCTCAATCCATTAGGCACAGGGTCTTTCTACAGGACAAAAAGCACAAAGTCAAAAACACAACTTCCACTGTATGAACAGAACTGCCCCATTTTGCCGTCAGGTTACAGCTGACGGCATAACAAGGAAACTAGAGTATATGGTGTGAATAAGGAACTACTTCAGTGCACAGTAGCTAATTTATTGCCATGTAACAAGCATTTCCTCAATTTCATTTTGATCATGGACTACTACAGTGTTGAAACCTATGACCTAAATGTAGCCAGCTTACCTTGTGCAAGATGAACACACGCACAAAGTAGAAAACAACGCCTGACATTATTCCGGACAAAAGAGGACTCAGGAACCAGGAACCAACTGTAAATTGAAAAATGAGCAATGCAATTTATTTAACATTTTATTCATTTCTGACAATCCCTCACCCTCATGTCCTTCTACTTTTCCTTGAAAATTATTTTCTTCTCAGAAATGCACGACCTTTTTTTTTTTTTTCTTCTTTCCAGGAAATGAAATTCCTGTTGTGAAACAATCCTGACACATCAAGTTATACGGCAGGCAAACTGGATTGATTTACACTTCATTCAGTTGTTCAGTCAATAGGGTTCTTATTGTGACATCAATATAAAATTTCTGGCCCTTTCCATATCTGAATGACAAAGACTTTATTTGTCATTTAGTTTAGTTTCAAACCCCCCAGTCTGGTTTACATCAGGTTTAGGCTTTCTAAAGGAACCCAGGCCTGAAATCCATAATTCTAATGCAACAAATGTGAGAAACAGCTGCTGTATATTTCTGTAAAGCTGTGAGCTATATTATTACATGTTCTCTGATGCGCCTTGAGAGCTTTTCAAATGTCACCTCTTCCCCCAGCTCACTCCAATCTTCCAAAATCTTTGTGACCATTGGAATAACTATCTGTTTATTTATCATCAATCCATACTGTATGTGTTGTGGATTTAGCTCTGAACCGGAAAAGGTCAGTCATAAATTTCACACTAGATTGTTGACCTGGATATCGACGGTCATCAACACAGAGAATACATTGGCTAATGTATTATGATAACACTGCATTACATTAATATAGTCTGTGATGCAATTCAAGCAAACACTAAAAATATTTCTAGGTCAGCTTACTAGAGTGTCCGACTTACCGATACGGAGAAGTTCAATCCACTTGACTCCCTGCTGGCCTCTGGCAACCAGCGAAAAGCCAATAGTAGCACCAACAATGCAGTGTGTTCCAGAGATGGGGAGCTTAAGGAAGGAGGCGGCCAGCTGCCACACAGCAGAACCTAATGAGAATAAATACATTGATCACATTAAACTAGACACGTTGACCTTGTCTAAGGTTTACCACATACCTTTCAGACAACTTTTAAAAATTGGCAGAAAGAACACATTAATACATTAGAGGGCTCCCAGCAGACTCAGGGTGACAAAAACACAGTATCATAACTTCACATGAGTTATGATTTTTTTTTGCCAGCTGGAATCAGATGATATTTGGGAAATTTTGAATTGAAATAACAAAAACAGTCAAAATGATATAATTTACACATTTACTTCCCAACACTATTCCCAGATTTTTGTTGTAAGAAACATACAGTGTCAAGCTATATGTCCCAAATTCTGTTCACAGGGTTCAATGGCCACAGGCTTAGTTACATATAAGATAAGCTGCATACTCACCAAACATGGCACTGATGGATCCAGCCATCAATTCCTGCTCAGTGCCATTGTACATGCCCACGTCGATGATACCCTTGCGGATGGTTTCGCTCACTTTGGCCCCAAGGAGCACAGAGCCCAGAGTCTCAAAAACTGTGGCCAGAATGCATGCCTGTCGCAAGGTGACCACTCCAGAACCCACGGCTGTGCCAAATGAGTTGGCAACATCATTGGCACCCACAGAAAAGGCTAAGATGAAGGCGATGATGAAGCCAACAATCAGCAGCCACATATACGCTGACAGAGGAGTATGGATCCCTAGCTCCCCTACTGTGGTGGTCAGTGTAGTAACAGTTGTTGACACCATGATTGTAAACTATAGAGGAATTGCTTCACAATCTTAAAGGGAATGAATGCTTGTCAAAATAGCTATTTATGTAATGCTATTGCTAAACAGCAGCTAGATAAATAATAAAATAAATTAAATTTTCTTTGGGCCCACCTGTGTGAACAGGATTTTTATGATACTTCTATGTGGCACTACCAGAAAACAATTAAGGTAAACAGAGGTATAGTGTGGGCTTATTGTTATCCTGTAATTGTACTAGATCTGTTGATTTTCCTTTGGTGCCGAGTTGTCAAGCAGAGTGAAAAGACAGCCATTGTGCAAATGTAACTGCAGATGAGCAGGGGTACATCCTGAAAACACACAAACAAAAAAAGTTTCTCCTCAATCCATCTTCATGTAAAAGCAGACCGAAAATACAGTGACATCAGTAAGGAGACATAGGGAAGTCTGGGGGGGGGAAATCGTCTTATTTATAGACTGTACAAACGAAAACGACGTTAGAAGCGTGGAAAAACCGGTAGCACACGCCTGGACCGGAAGAAGGACCCCTAGTAACGTTAGCTGCCTTTCCTAACAACCCAATGAGAAGCCATTTTTGGTACATGTCGCAGGAAGGGGCCGGAGCTTATATTACACCGACGTCCTCTAATTTTACACAAGACACTTCACTATTTTCCGGTTTGCTGCCGTGTTCGTTTAGCATTTGCTGATCATAGAGGCCGCAACGAGTCAAACGGTGCCTTGTCGACAGGCGACATTATGATTATTTCCTACGTGCGCACGTGTCGTCATCTAGTCATACAACACAGCTCTGAGCGCGAGCGCCATCTGTTCATACCGGTCCACGCGACCGTACGAACAGAAACGGCTCGACCGGTCTAGACTTTTGACATTAACGTTAAGTCTTTAATTTGTCGCCACAGCCGCTAAAATAGCTACTGTGCCCATTATCCTCGGCTTCAATTATGTTCGGCGTGGTTTGCCGTAAAGCCAGGACGCACCCGGATGTAACGTTAACTCGATTTAGGGAACAAGCGGTACGTCCGGCTGACCGGGTGGGTTAGTCAGCGCAGTGTGCGTGTGTCGAACCAACTTTAATGATTTGTCAAGCGTGTTCTGGACAGATGGCAAATACTGTTAACCGAGTAACTTTGACACTAACGCAAAGACCCGTGCTCATTGCGCCGTTCACCTTGGTTCGAGCCAGGCGCCACGCAAACCCAACGTCCGTTCGAACGGGATCTCACAATGAACAGCCGTAATCTGCCCTTGGTCAAACAAGACGCTTAACCCAAACGTAACATAACGGAGAGTCTCGTTGTTCGCGTGTACTACCCACTGTCGTTCAATTGGTCCAATACGTCATATAGCGTTAGCAAACAGATCAGCCATTACCGCTCGTGTTTAATAACTTACGTAGCACAATGGTCTATTACTCCCGACTAACGTTAGCATTAGCTTTCCATTGACATCAAATGGTGACGCTAATGTGTTCGGTGAATGAACCCGAATGAGCTCTTTGTTCCGACAGAAAGTCTAAACTGTGACACTTACCACACGTCGCAGTTCTCAGTCCTGTGGAGGATAGCGCTTGCTAGCCAATAAGCTAATTAGCGCGCGCGGGATACTGGAAGAAAAAAAATAAACTGATTATGAACAATATCCCCCTAAAAACATCTGCCTTGCGTTTAAAAAAATAAAGTGACCCACGACTACCTGATTCGATGTGAAATAATTCCTTCTTTTCGAATCTAGAAACGTCTCCGTTTGAATGAGCTCACTGCTACATGAGTGGAACTTGCTCGTGCCGGCGAACGGAGCAGGGGGTTTATTTATTTTTTTTTTTTTTTTTTTTTTTTTTATTGGCTACACCCTTCAGGAAGCACCGCCCAGCTGTCAGCGAGACTCCGCCTGCTCTAAACTGATCGTGGGTCAGACGAACCCACGGCAGAACGCAGGACTTTAACTTGTGATGGGAGTGTTTTTAGTGTGACTTTTACTCGGGTATAGGATCTGAATACGTCTTCCACCACTAACACAAAGCGCAGTTACCCCAGCAACCACTGCTTTCCTAACTAGGGGCAACAATGTCGCGTCAAAACAACCCGGTGGGGGCGATGTTAACTGCACTACAGAAGACTTGTTATTCATTCAAGTGCACCCGACCAGAAATGATAACACCGCTCCCCCTCTAACGACAGTCGTTTACTTTGGCGACTGTTGTTTTATAATGTGCAATGCAGACATCATGTGCCGAATGTTAAAATTGCTCACTCAATAAGCGTGGCAACGTATGTTTGGCTGATAAATTGTTTAGCCAAAACGTCTTTTGTGTATTTGCATGACAGCAACGAGGTTAACAGTGAGAAGTCACTAAACCCACACCACAGTAGGTTATTTATTTAGTCTTCATGGGATAACATGGCAGCACGTGTAATTATTATTTTGTTACGAGCTCCATTGTTCATTGTCTCTCCCTACTTTACGTCACTTATTCTGAGGCTCGTGGAAAATGTCCTCATTCCCAATCCATTGGCAAATGTTTAGGGTCTTGTAATTACGATTCTTGTCTTAGCCCCTGAAGGCAACATGTCACAAAGGAGTGGCGATTTCATCAAACTACTCAGCCGAGGGAGTTTTACACTCGCAATTTCCAGAACTCCATCTGTAACTTCAAAAGATATAATTTGCGTCTTCATAGCAGTTACTCGCAGAAATAATGAACCTCCCTTTTTATTCCCTTGCCAGTAATCAGAGGCCAGTAAAGTGACCGCGACTTTGATTAGATAGTGGGGCGGTCAATGTCAGAAAATAACTGGGAATTCAAGTTTACTGGCGTTTGTTTTTGTAGCTCCCACTCTGAATAGGCTGTATACTCGACATTACAGTGTAGGCTTCTTCATTTTTAACTTTATGGTCAATGGTCAAATGTCAGACTCACAGGAAGGACACTGGACATCTGCTGGGATATAACCATTTTCCATTTTGCAACATAGCATATATATATAATATGCAAATATTCTAACTATAACTCCATAGAGCAGTCTATGATGACTGTGTGGCTTTGTTTGCTTTAGGGTTAAGTAAACTGAGATAGAGGCACATGCTGTGTTTGCAGGAGGGTCTCTTGGCCTTATACTGAAATCATGCACAGCTTATGAGCAAGACTTCAAATAAAATGTGATGAATCGAGATCAGGGCCCAGAGGGCTAAATGGAGTATTTCCCATAATTACACCCACTTCAACAATATAATGACACTGTAGTCAAAACAATGATATCGATACCTATTTCATTTTGTTTATAAATGTTTTTCACATGTCAGGCTGCACAAGATAATGAAGACAGAGTGAATGACAGGGTTGGACACAGGAAAATCCAATACACTGTTGCTTCCATTGATTCCTAGGGAGCCTGGTGATTCCTTTTGACATCAAGTGCAGTACATAAAGTACTTCTGTTGAGCAAAACAACTGAGATCAATTCTCTGATGTACCTATTTTTTAAACTTAAATGGTGTAATTTATTTTTTTGTTATCTTTGATTTGTGTAATTTATTTTTACTTTGAGTAAAGAACTCTGCTTGTATCAGATATGCAGGATTTCTGATCTTCTCTGCATGGTTAAACAGCGCCATCTGTCGTATATTACTGTAATGACAACAATTCATATTTTTTTCGTATAGTTTTTTTTTCACGATCACGGATACATGTAATAATAGCCTTCTTATTATTATTCTTGTAGTTTTACTGCGGTTGGCATCCAGCTCAGCCGTATGACTCAGGAGAGCAGCGTTCGCATAACCGAATCAAGTTAGTGACCTCAGTTCTTCAGTTCCCGTTCACTAAAATGTACTACTTTTTTTTTTAGTTCTGACTCTAATCTCAGAATTCTGACTTTGTTTGTTTTAGATTTCCGAGAGTAAATTCAGGATTCCGAGATTAGTAATAGCTATGGAGGAGACCTGAGCAGATAGAGGGATGTAGATATTGAGTCTATTGTCTGTTCCACTCTCCATAGTGGAAGGTGGCGGTAATGCACCAAATGGATGCCAACCACCGTAAAACTAGAAGAAGAAGAAGAAGAAGAAGGATGCAAAATCAGATCCCAGTTCCGCGAAGAAACTGGAGCTTTTGGTAGAGGCGTAAAGATGGACTAGCGCACATGCTGGTGCCAGAGCAGCTACATTTAAGACAGGCTCCCGCTAGGACCAATCATATTTGCCCTAGAATAACTAACGTCCAATGGACGCCCGTTTTACATCTTTTAAGGCGGGGTTTTGGGGTAAGGGTGTAAGAGACGGGAGTAAAGAGGAGGTCAAATGCACTGCAGGAGTTTGAAAACATGAGGCTGTCCCCATGAATGATATACAGGTAGACAATTGTGTTGGCGTTACAGTAGACGACGTGGTTCACAGTGCAGTCAACAGTGTTAAGAGTTTCGTTTCAGAAATAAGGTGCAGCGCTGTTGGGTCGTGGTTTGTCCGTGTCGCAGTAACGTTGGTATTCACGTACCAAAGATAACGTTAGCTAATGCTATCGTTACATGTGGCGTGATCGTAGACAGATCGATAACTAACGTTAGCGTTAAAGGCAACGTTACAACCAGAGTAAAATTATGACTTTTGCTTGTCAAAAGTCCGTATTATCGTCTGTTTAAAGGTAATGTTAGGTGCATTTCCGCAGACCGTTAGCTTTGACTGCTAAATTCGTGAGCTAGCTAGCTAGCGAACTTTTGCTGCATCTATTTTGTCTGGGAACTTGTCTCCAACTGTCATGTTTCACTCAGTTCCCCATCGTCTGTTCGGTGATATCGGTGTAAATGCAATGAGGCTTCAAAACAGCAGGTCATTCAGGCGGACTGTCGAGGAGGGCGGAGGAAAGCTTGACAGGGTCCCATGGCTGGGCAGAGGCATAGGCCTGCTGTTGTCATGGCTCCAGAGGGCAGGTGTCGGTTCCAGTGGGGCCGCAGGATCTGGCCAAAAGAGCAAGGGTTTGCTCTCCATATTTGCGGACCACTGCGGCTTTGTGACCGGGCAGAGGCTCCGGCGTGCTTGTCAGATCGGCGAGCTTTACTCCAACCTGTACTCCGAGCGGACCAGGTGGACCCTGGTTGGGAACATATGGCGCAGATTTCAGAACAAGCATACCCCAAGTGGTAAACTTGTCGCCGCCCTGGTTGGTGTCTTCATGTGGGACAATGAGAAGATTCAAGATGAGGAAATTCGCAGGTTTGAAATCTTTCTTTAAATGCTTCTGCACGAGGTGGTCAATGGTTCCCCCCCCCCCAGTAACGTTACAGAGACCAGTAAAATCTACGCAAACGAGCATTGTAGTTCTCGAGGCTCAACACCTTATGAAAACACTAAATTTTCCCTTCAATTTGTCATCTATCTGTATGTGAAATGCACCATTTCATTTTGATGAGACAACGATACATAATGTCAGCAGTGTGCCGAACAGCTGGTCATGTCATTTGCTTCCCTTTTTGAAGGTGTGGACTTGAGCTGCAGGCGCTGGACACTGTAAAAGCCCTGAACACAGCTTCATGGACAGTTGCTGAACACCTGGAACCTGGCTGGGAAATAGTTATGGAGAAAAAGGACTTCAGAGTGTGGAAGCGCCCTATACCCAACAGTCACCTCTATGAATACAGAGGTCAGCCAACTCACAATCTCACGTGTGTCTGAAATGCAGATAAAGCACACGTTCAACTTCCTCTGAGTTAGCTTTTTGCTTTGACCTTTCCTTGGTACTTTGGTTGTGATAATGGTTTGATTTGTCTGAAGAGTCAGCATCCTTTTTGTTTATGTTTTACTTGCAGTGTTGGGCTCCTACGATGACGTCACCCCACGACAGTTCTTCAATGTACAGGTACAGGTTTTTAAAATCTCCTAATGTGCTACTAGGAATATGTCACTCAGTTAACAAATAAATTAAGTGAAACAGATAAAGCATCAGGAGGGAATAGAGAGCGACAATCTCCTCAGTCCTGAAGTCTGACTTACTGAGAAATGTTTGTATTACTAAAACTGATGATGGTAGTAATTTGGTTGAAGATTTAATATTCATAGCAGTGAGACTTTCACGTGTGTTTATTTTTTCATGGACTATGTTTGTGGTATATTTATGGAAGCTTGTTTTGCATTTTCATTACCCAGCTGCTCTTGCACAACAATCATGTGTTTGCACTGTGTGTGTGCAGCACAAAAGCCGCTGTAACACTCACTCTAGGTGCTATATTAAGCAGCTTACCCTTGACTTATGCTTTCACCTTTCCCCCAGTTGGATACCGAGTACAGGAAGAAGTGGGATTCTCTGGTTATCAAGCTTGAAGTGGTGGACAGAGATGTCAGTACAGGCTCTGAAGTTGTGCACTGGGCCACACACTTTCCTGTGAGTTTCTAATATTTCTGCTATTATGCCTAAAGGGAGGAGGTTTTGCTTTACATAGTGTGTACTTTTTTTTTATTTATACAAGTAAACTATGATTGACCTTGGCTTATCATTTGGTCAAGAGCAACTACAAGCCAAGTATATTTAGACTCTACTGTTATATAAATCTTGTTTAATCTCCTTACAGTATCCCATGTACTCAAGGGACTATGTGTATGTGCGCCGCTATGACGTTGACATAGACAACAACCTGATGATCCTGGTGTCCAGGTGGGACTTAAAAAATAATGTGTTTCTGGTGTCTAATGGTTTAGATTTGATACTTTACTAAATGAATAACTTGTCTGCCTTTTTGTTCATTATTATCTATTATTTGTAACCATGTTGTGTAGAGCTGTGCAGCATCCCAGAGTCCCGGAGACTCAGAATTTTGTGAGAGTCCATTCATACCAGTCAAAGATGGTCATCCGCCCTCACAAGTCCTTTGATGAGGTTTGTGATAAACTGCTTCTTTGCTACACAAATTAATTCAACTTGCAGCCAGGGTCCTGTGTTTTGCAGTCACTTGAGTTTTACTAGTGTTTTTTTTGTTTGTTTGTTATTTCTTTACAGAATGGATTTGATTACCTGCTGACCTACAGTGACAACCCTCAGACAGTGTTTCCCCGTTACTGTGTGAACTGGATGGTGTCAAGTGGTGAGCTCTTTTTACTGGTTGAAAACAATAGGCCAAAACTGAAACAGTCAATTCAATTTTATTTGAAACATTTAGTTTCAATATACTAAATTTACAATGACAATAAACGGCAAATCCTCACACTTAAGAAGCTGGAATCTGCAAATATTTAGCATTTTTTGCTTGCTGTTACATTCAGATTTATGTACGTTTTTATATTTTGAGAATTTATTTTTCTTCACATACATTTCATGTTTTCCCAATGGGTGTGTGTATTGTACCCTGATGACAAGGAGGCTTTCCCTTTCTTTCTGGTAGGTATGCCTGATTTTCTTGAGAAGCTGCATACTGCTGCCTTGAGGGCCAAAAACTTGGAAGTGGGGATCCACGACTATGCAGGTGTCATTAAGTCCGGTGATACCAACCGCCAGCCGAGTCAGGAGCGCCTCAGTGGAGAAACCCCCCACACCGGTGGTCCTGGACAGATCTACGCTTGAGATCGTTAATTTATACACCAGGGGTTATGTTGGTGTGTTGTCACTTGCACTTGAACCCAACTCAAACCCTCCTGCCACAATGTTTTTGGGTACTGAACTGCAAATGGAAGTTGCAACCTACAATATGTCCATCCATACACTTTGTTATATTGGTTGTGGATGAGATTTCACAAGAACTATGGACTGTATTGGTGACATTATTGTCCCTTTTTGAGAAAATATTGACATGGAAATTTTCATCCAGACTTCTGGCATTGGCACCATTTCCACTTATCCAGGTAATGCCATGTGGCATTTTTTTATTATTTTTTTTTGACTCCTTTGCAGCTGGTAAGCTCGAGTCAAAATTACTAATCGTATAGATGCTTTTTACAAAGCTCTGTTTCTCCCAATTTGTTTTTTTTTAACATTCTATGTCTTGTCTTCCATTGCTAAACGAGGCTTGATTTGAAAGGCTGCCAGCAGCCACATGACTATTAGTGTCTGGTGTGATTTTTTTTTTTTTTTTTTTTTTTTTTTTTCTTTAAGTGGGCTGTTGTGAAAATGGTTGTACAGTATTGGACATTGAACAGTAACTATTACTGGCTGAAACTACAGCCAAGATTTCTGCACTGACATGAAGAATTGAGGCCTCTGTGGTGAACATTTTCTAACATGTTTCTTAATTTCATGGATTTAAAACTAGTTTCCTGTTTGCTTGCAGCATGAGAGATTGAGCTTCACATGACTGGACAGATGAATTTAAACAAATAAAATTATGCCATTATTAGAAAATTTGTCCACAGAATTGAAAATGAAAACTCGAGGGCTTCTCTTCGGTTTTGGGTATGGCATTGTTTTGCTGTCAGCACAGTTGAGGTTTCACGCTGTTCATCTCACTGGGTTTGTGCTAAACTGCCAGCGTTGATGAAACCGCCTTCTGAAGATAAACCAGTCCTTCAGCGTTAGGGGCATAGTGTCTTATAACAACCACATAAATCCTCATATACAATGGTACTGATGTGCTTCAGTTTAGTTTTGCAAGCAAGGAAACTACAGAGACATTTTAATAAACCAACGCCCAACTTAGTGTACTTGTGCCACATCACAAACCATTTATATTTCATGAGTTGAGCTGCTATCCTGGTGGTCACAACAGTTGAAGCAGTCCTCACTACAGTTTGCCCTACAGGAGTTATGGGTGTTTGTGTTGCTGTAGATCTTGTACATTCATAAAACCATTTCCTCAGCATTGGAAATCCCTTTTATGAGTAGAACAAGCTCTGACATGTTTCTTTTGCATTGTGATTCTTCCATTCTTGTTATTAATGTGGGCCCTACTGACACGCCATAGAATTCATCCTTCCAAGTCATCCTTTGATCAGCTTTTGTAATTAACTGTCTGCAGGGGGTGATATGAATGTATAAAGAGCACCACAGTAAATTGAATTGAACCACATGCTTTGGAGTTAAACATTGCCTAATTAAGTACACTGTTTACAGCCTGACAACCTGGCGCAAATATCTTGAAATCCATTTGTGTTTAAAAACATCTTGTACTAAAATGTAATGTCATATTTGTTAGCGGGAATCAGTCGCAGTAGCTGTCTCAAGTTAAAGAAGCACACTGGGATCCACTTTTGTGATGGTTTTACCAAATGTAAGAGTATTGTGTATTAACATATATCCCCAGTGTCAAAAATGTGTGTAATTCTATTCAGCAGTGGTGTTTCCTGCCATTTAATTCGGAAATAAATTGCATGGTGTAAGATGTGATATGTTGAAAGTGCGAGGGATGAAATTAAATGCTTGTTTGTGACATTTCTCGTGTGGTCAAGCAAAACTGAGACTTTAATAATTCGATTAAACATCATGCAACATTGTGAACATTTTAATGCCTGTCATTTGTGTGCCACCTGCAGTATAAAAGAGTCATCACATACTGTTTTTGTTTTCCCTCTGCAGGCAGTATAGCATTTGTGATTAGCTAGCTATCACATGAATTACTTTAGGAACAAAAAGATGATTGGAGAAAATGTGATGCACTTGTTACCCTGTGATTATAAGAACAATTGAAATGGAAGTGACTAATCGGATCAAATAAACAGATCTTCACAGATCTTACTGTGTTCCGCTGTTGATTGCAGAATCTTTTTTTTTTTTACCTTGCCTCTGTCGAGAAAAGGGTGACGAGCTTTGCTTTTGTGCAAAGCGGCCACCGTCAGCTTGTTAATGGGATAATCTCTTAAGATCTGGAGAGGCTCCACAGTTCACATACTCACTGTGTCGCAAAGCGTACAACATAATTATAGTATACTGTTTTAGTAGTCTACACATACTTACACAACATATGTTTTCCATTTTATATTAATGAAATGAGAACGTGTGACGGTTGCCAATCAAACTGCAACTTTGGAAAGCTTCTGCTTCTGCCTATTAAATGTTTTCTAAGATTTTGGAGCTGTTTCACCATCACATAAGTTATAGAAATGTTTTCAACTGTGAGCAGCTCCTCCCTTTACTTTGTGCATTGCATTGTGGGAGAGTAGTATCCATCAGCAGCACACTCAATACCTCTCTGATCTGGGACATGGTGTGTGTTAGAATCTAGCATTTTTGCTTAAACTATTTGCATTGGAAATATTTTAATTATACTTTAGATATAGAATTATTTCACAACTTTATTTTGCAAATAAGTGAATGTCCACTCTGATCTGTATATTTTTTTAGTTGGATGTACAGACATTTTTCTGTGTCGATCAAACTCTTGGGTTTGTTTTGAGAGGCATATTGAATATTATTACTTTAAAAGGATACCTTGAAAGTGCTTGAAAGGATACCTTGGGATACCTTGAAAGTGCTTGAAAGGATACCTTGGGATACCTTGAAAGTACTTGAAAGGATACCATGGGATACCTTGAAAGTGCTTGAAAGGATACTATACTATGACAATTTTTATGAAGGCCGATGAAGTTTATTACGACATGCTATACTATGATGTAGTATGGATTTTTACAACATACTAATGAAGTTATTTATGACATACTATATTATGAAGTTATTTATGACATACTATATTATGAAGTTTTTTACGACATGCTATACTATGATGTTGTATGATGTACTATGAATTTCTTCACGACATGCTATACTATTAAGTTTTTTACGACATGCTATATACTATGATGTTTTTATGATGTACTATGGATTTTTACAACATACTAATGAGGTTTTTTTCGACATACTATACTATGACGTTACTTACGACATGCTATACTATGACGTTACTTACGACATGCTATGCTATACTATGACGTTTTTACAACATGCTATACTATGACGTTTTTTACGAAGGTCGATTAAGTTTTTTACGACATGCTATACTATGATGTTTTATGATGTACTATGAATTTTTTTACGACATGCTATACTATGATGTTTTTTACGACATACCTTACTATGACGTCTTCTACGACATACTATATTATGATGTTTTTTATGAAGGTCGATGAAGTTTTTCACAACATGCTATACTATGATGTTTTTATGATGTACTATGGATTTTTACAACATACTAATGAAGTTATTTACAACATACTATATTATGAAGTTTTTACAACATACTATACTATGACGTTTTTTACGAAGGTCGATTAAGTTTTTTACGACATGCTATACTATGATGTTTTTACGACATACCTTACTATGACGTTTTTTACGAAGGTCGATGAAGTTTTTAACGAGAGGCTATACTATGACTTTTTTACGACATATTTTTACGAC
>JAVQJF010057211.1:0-24498 GCA_036023855.1 Gadopsis marmoratus
ACACACACACACACACACACACACACACACACACACACACACGTGCGCACAGACCTCCTGCCACTGTGGAGCGAAGCAGTGTTGGCTTTGGGCTTAGTGAGTTTTGTTTGGCTAAAGGTCATGTTTGACTGGGAAAGACCAGCAGATGAGTGCACTGATCCCATGTTTAAACACACACACCAACACACACACACACACACACACACACACACACACCTTACACACTAGAAACATGTGTGGCACCTAATTAGCCCCTTGTCTTTTCTCAGGTATCTATATAGAGGAGATTCTGACTAAGTGGAGAGGCGACTATGACAAACTGGAGCACAACCACACCTACATTCAGTGGTGAGATTTGTCTGTTTTCATTGACCTTATATGTGATCGCACAAACTCCTGGTAATTGACTGGATTGTTAATTGCATAGATAATAAGCCACAGTAACTGACATTATTTTTTTTTTTTTACATCAAGTTGTCAAGCAAATGTCACCAGAAATAAAGTGAGAATGTATCAGCTGTATGTCCTGAATATAAAATGTGGGACGTTTTACAATTGGAATGTAATTTAGTTTGGCCGCACCTGTCGAGCTTCCTGTTCTTACATGGCACACATGCAGATTACAATAATAGTCCATTTTTGGTCGATTTTCCGCTCGAAATGATTAATTTATGATTAATGATTATTTTTGAAACAATGGGTCCTTCATCTCCGACCGGGGGTAGACAAAAGCCTTGATGTTGACTGCTGAAATGACATCTGTCGCTGTCAGATTTAGTCAGTTGTAGCTACTGCAGCTAGCTAATTACATTAACATTAGCTCCACGAATTGGTTGAAAACGCTCTCTCCGGTTGACTTTTCAAACTTTCCAAACGAGAACCACGTGAAAGGGCCTTAAACATGCACTTGATGGCTAAATACGTGCGATTGTGCTAAAAGCTGTCCCCGGCAAAACCACAGCAACCTCGCCAACAGATGATCCACGTGGAAGGCGTGGAAATAAAGCAACGTTGTCAGGGCAGAGCTAGTTAGCCCTAATATTGTCAACATGATGAGGACAAAATGTAAAAACAGATTATTTAATTCTAGCACAACTTAGTTTGGCCGTTTAGCTCGTACCTTCACATTTCAAACTGTTTATTTCACTTTTAAAATGATTACAAGTTAAAATGCTTTCAGAATGAGGACTAACTAACGCGTTTGGCCATCGTGCTGCTATCTCAGGTAGTAAACGCTGGCTGGGGTTGCTGCACTGTAAAGTTACGCAAATCCAATAAACGGTAGGACACAGACGCTAATATCAACCACGAACGGCTTCCACACAGTGGAGGAACGCAACAGTGATGTGCAACAGTAATGTAATTAGACACGCTAATATTTGCAGCTTACATGAGACAAAACACTGTAATCCATTCATGAGACTTCTGCTCTTGTGTTTTGGTTTTGGGGAAGCTAAGAAAAAAATAAATAAAAAAATAGACGCCACCTTCCAAACTCTTTATGCACAGAGTACCTTTCTTACCACCGTAGTAGGCCGTTTTGAGTACAGCCATAGACAAGCCTGCCGTGCCTAGCTACGGTTGTCAAGCTATGATTGGGTAATATCTGTTCGTGGGAGGAGTTTAGTGAACAGTCGATTTGAAGTGTGGACTTTTGTTAGGGAAAATGGTGGCTCTAACTGTATGTATTTTACGGTGTCGGCAATAGCAACTGTTTTGAAATGACACTCGAGCACTTTACTTAGTAAGCGCATGTGTTTTCATCGCATCCAGGAACCTATTTTCATTAGGTTAATTTGTTGTGTTTTTTTCATCCTTTTCCGTGTGGCAGGCTGTTCCCATTAAGAGAACAAGGGCTCAACTTCTACGCACATGAACTGACTCAGGACGAGATCAAAGTAAGACACGCAAGTAGACATGTCGACTCTCCACACACGCTGTTTGTTACAAGTGTAAATTTCCTGAGCTTCCAGCTGCACGTCTGGTTTGTTTGCACTTCCTCATTGTAATGTACTTATCATGGTTGAGTGACAGAATACATCTTCCATTCAACCAGTACATTAAAAGTGTTTCCCTGCAATATGAGGGACATTGTAAATGACAGCGTAATTTACAAAGTCACTCAATTGGGACAAAACGGCAATTCGCCTAAAAGGCTTGTTGTGTTTTGGCTCTGTATACATTTGACATCACTTTGAGCATTATTGTACGTGCTGGTTCAGCTAAAAGTTCATTTTTCTTTGGCTATGTGAATGTTGTTTTGAAATTAATTTACATTCCGTCACCAATGAGCGCAAACTGACCAAAGTCAGGCGTGGTTTGGGAGCGACGAGAGGGCATTTACACGTAGATTTTTACGTCCTTCCGCGCCATCCTGTCACCCAGAATGCACGTTGATGCCAAACAGAGAGGTGCTGTTGTACCTGTCTGCTGGTCTCTGATCTGCTGGGTTAAAATCCTGTCAGGAATTCCAAAGCACCCGGGAAGCTAAGCGGAGGTTCCTAGCAGCCTATTCCCTGATGTTGGACTTTTATGGCATCAAACTGCTGGATAAGAGTGGGAATGTTGCTCGGGCTCCCAACTGGAAGGAGCGCTTCCAGCACCTTAATGAGTAAGAGCACGCACACACGCACGCACACACACACATATATATAAACACACTGTGTAGTAGCTTATGGGCATAGAATTGCAGCCAGAGTTTTTGTGGACCTATGGCTCGGTTGCCAGTTGCTGCTTTTGTGTCCTTTAGCAAAGCAATTATTCTAAATCCCATGCAACTTAATTGTTCTTGTATCAGCAGCCAAATGTGAAACAACATGTACCAAGTCAACAAACAGATGGTTAAAGATGGGTTTTTATTTCTCCTCTCACATCCTGTTTGGATGGTTTCATGGCCCGAGAGAAGTCATTGCGTATTCTTGCCAAGGAACCACCTGGATGTCATACGTCGGGGTACGTTTGTCTACCCAGCACGGCCTCAGTGCTTACTACGACCTCCTCTCGAGTCCCAAACCAATCTTAAACCGTAGCATCCAATGCTAATTCTTGCCATTATCCCAACCACATGAAAAACACGGTTCTCCACCATAAAGCAGCTGCTCAGTACGGTTTTATACACTTCTCTTGCTTTTAATATCCCATCAAATATGCACAACTGCTTTTGCATCTGGTGCACTGTGGTTTCCAACAGCCATCACAAGCATTTCTTAAAAATTAGGGCTCTGTATTGGTCACGCCGCGTTAAATTAGGCATCTGATTTTGATTTAGTTTTAAACTTTTGGTGAAAATGTATATAATAATCCTTTATTAGTTCCTCAATGGGGAAATTACAGTACGAGGCAGCCTCCTAAGCCACAACCACAGCTGAAAATGTCTATGCTTTTTTTTTTTTCTCGCATTTTAGCCATTTAACTATGCAGTCAGCAAACACTAAAGAGGATTTGGTCTAGTTTTCTTCAGAGGAAACGCGCCATTTCCCAGGTCATGTTGTTGCGAACATAAAGAGGAAGGTTTAGATGGTTGAATTAAGTTACGTTAATCCTGCTCTCATTCCTGCCATTAATGTTAAGTCCACAGTCCTTGATACTGTTCCATTAATGTTAGCTTCCCTTTTTTATAAATGTCAGTATCCTGGCCTGCATGTTTTCATGGGTGTTTTGTTCAACTTCTTGTCTAATTCTCAGTGGGATTGTAGTTTATTTAGTCCATAAATCTGTTACGTTGGTCCTTGATGACTGGTAATGTTCACTAACGTTGCTGGCAGAGGTGCTGAAATGTAGCATGTTACTGCAACAAGTCAGCAGCTAAACTTGTTTTGAAAAGTGACTATTTTTTGTCATAGTTTTCGATAATGAAATGAACACTAGGGTCATTATATAGTACCATTCTATTAGCGGTATGAGGTTGCATTTTATAAGACTTTTCACAGTGATGTTTCGACTGTTCATAGTAAGGAAATGCACAAGTGTTAGTAATAACACTATGCGTGGCTCTGTCAGCTCTGTGGCTTCTATCACTGCAGCCATGTTGTAATTTATGATGATCTAACAGAATTCTCTGGCCCTCTCGACTCCAACAAATCTTTTCACCTCCTGCTTTGTTCTCTCAAGGTCCCAGCACAACTACCTGCGGATCACTCGCATCCTGAAGTCCCTGGGGGAGCTTGGCTATGACGCCTTCAAGGCCCCGCTGGTTCGTCTGTTTCTGGAAGAGTCGCTGTGCCACAACACCATTCCCAACATGCAGCACAGCGTCCTGGAGTACTATGTGTACACCATCCGTTTGCCGGCCACCCGCAGACGCCTGCTCCGATACGCTCGCCAGCACTACAGGCCTGCCCACGCCTTCCTCTGGGGTCCGCCACCTAAAAAGCGAGGCGGTGGTGTCGGGGGTAGTGTAGGTGCTGGAAGTAGTGGGATCAGACCACCTGCTCCAACACCAGAGCAACAGAGGAGGGGGGAAGAGAGCACCACCTCCACATCTGCAAGTAGCAGGATTATCATGTCTTCCCATGATGCCATGACGTGCCAGGACCTGGCTGGAGGAGGGCCTAAGGGCTGCACAGGACTCGGTTCCAATTTGGCCGGACTGGAGGGAGCGCTGATGATTGTGGCAGTTAGAGGAGAGAGGAACGAGTACAATGAGATTGTTCCTTTGTAGGGAATAAGATTTGTTATTCGTTATCAAGGCAGAAAACAAAACGACTGTTTTGAAAAATCAAGCAGTGCAGTTGTAAAAAAAAAAAAAAAATCATTGTATATGCCAGGACTTTATTCTGAGATATGTAGCTTCTGGACGACCACATAGGACACTGAAACGTAGGGTCATGACAGTGATAGTAAAACACATTCATAGAATCTGACAAAAGTGTCATTAGAATCAATTCAAGGTTAAGGGCTTACCATAAACTACTCTTTGCTGATAAATCAGCTTCACTGTACTGAATATGGGGTGGGACTGTGGTGATTGGGTGGGAGGTCATACCCTGAGCCAAACTAAACGAACTCGACCAAATCCCAAAACCATCTAATCCAGCGGAGACCCAAACATGCGTTGCAAGGCACTTCCTCATCGGAGCTGTGATCACGAAACAACCTAGACAGAAGATTTCCATATGTAATGTTTAGGTCTGGGACCGTGGCAGAGGTGAAATGTGGTTACTCATACTGAAGCCCATTTTAGAACCAAAGGTAGTCTGATTGGCCCGTTGGTCTTGCGATGGTTTTGGGAGACAAAGTCCTGCTTATTCATTAAACGATGTAGCTGAATTGTAGCTCCATTGAGCAACCAGCTGGACGCTGTAAAGTGGAAATCATAATGTGAAGAGGGATATCAGGGAGAATTTGTTCCCTTCTGTTTCCAATCCTGTTAAAGGGCATGAGGATCACAAAAGAGAGGAAAAAGGCAGCGGTGGGCTAATTTGTCAGCAATATTTTGAAATCTTTTTTTTTTTTTTTTTAGATTGATGTGAAATCCTCACTTTGTTGTTAATAATAGCAGGGAAAACTCAATATTTAACTGCTTAACGGTAGCCGCTCCCTTTCTGGAAATTGTACATAACTATAAAGCAAAAAACAACTTGTTAGTGACTTGATATCTATAAGGAGATAAGAATAGAAAGGCTCTTTGGTGAAATCACTACTCTCCTGTAAACTGACTGGCACCACGGAGTGCAGATGATGGGTAAATATAGTAAATGACAATAGGTCACAAGGTGCCACGTTACTGTTTCAATGCACAGAGAGCAGCGTCGATAGAAAGATCGGTTTTAAAATGTAGGCTTCTGTGATGCAGTAAAACTATCTCTTTCTTAGACCTAGCCTCTTCTCCGAAACAACCTGATCAAACCTTTAGCTGGATAACTAGCCACTAGGCTAATTTAGCAGAGTAAAAATGCTATCATCCACTGCTAATGGTACTTTCTGCAAGATATACATAGCTAGTGCAAATGAAGCGACATCAGCTAGCTAGTGATTTAAAGCCGCCACTTGTCCCAAAGAGTAAATATTGAATAAATAAGAACTAGCATGTAATAACTCAAATGCATTCTATCAAATATGTTGAAGAATTGACGTTGTGGCCTCGCTCAAGTAACAAGCTACCAGGTGACGTCTGATTTGTTGTCGCTGTAATATAACTGTCGGCAGTTATCTTTTTAAAAGGCAGCCTTACCTTTTATTTACATCAACAAAGACAACAATAGGCTAGTTTATTGAAGATAACTGGGTATGCAATAGATGGGAGTGCATTTTATAAATGCCCGCTGCGACTATGAGTATTGAATTCTGACGGATCATTACAGATAGAATATAAACTTTTTCCTACGTTTTGAATGGTAGTTCAAATTTAAAATAAAAAGGTGCTAGCCCTACTGTGGTTACACGGCCAACACGTTAACATTTTTGGACAATATCATCCAAGTGTCCCGTTGGTGAAGTTGCGACTAGATAGTGAAAAACAGCACAGAACCATGCTTTTTTTTTTCTTTTTTCTTTAACCGTTATTGTCGATAGCACAAAACCTCCAATACGGCTGCCGTAGAGCGTGTTGTGTCACCTAAAAGCCCTCTATACTTCAGTAAACACGGTGATGGGATGTGAGCTATGACTGAAGTTGTGTGGTGTGTTGCACTTTTTTGACAATCTGTGTCTTCCTGTTGAAAGCGCTGTAGGATTCTCCAAACTGTTGATTTAGAAACAGGATCTACATATATAATCTACAAATGGTCAGGGACTTGCCACGATTGTTTTCATATTGTCTAACCTTGCAATAATTTGGCAATAATAATGTGTTTTTTAACCAGGTCACAAGTAGTAGGTGGCGATACTGTTGACTTTATCCCTCTGAATATGACAAAAGCCTCGAAGGGCAAGTTTGTAGAAGTGCAGCTGCTGACATACTTGTCAGAAATTCAGTATCTTAAAATGTGTTCATTTACATGCCACAAATTACCCCACAAAAACAATATTTCCCCTAGAACTGTACTCAAATGAGGGTACAGGAGTCACTTAATTAGCATGTACAATGCTACATTTACTCTCCACTGAAAGCCACACTAATTATTTTAGGCTAGCAGGAGGTAAAGCAGATTTTTCTGCAGATTTTACACTTCCCTCTGAGATGTTAACGATCTGTCATCGCCCTCCTCATATCAGAGGTCAACAGCATGACGTGTTGCTTGTGTTTAGATTTGAAATAAAATGCCTATTTTAGCCTGACACACCAGGAAGTGTGTGTTGGTGTCTCTAGTGAGCCAACAGAGGCTTTGGTTTAATTCTAGGTATCCTTTCAAATGCAAACAATTGAGGCCCTGATTGCAATGGATATCTGTGAAATTAGAAGCTATGTGAGGTGTAAGACGGCAATGATGCATATGATTGGTATTTAAACAGCCCTTCCTGACTTTGTCAGCAGTTCTTCCTGTAGGATGAGGCCTCGCTTATCGTTAGCAGATAAGGTCTCTACGTTGCTCCCCAGCCAAGTGTATTTGATATAATTGTAAAAATAACTTTTCAGGTGAAATGTGTGATAACATGGGCTCAAGTATCTGATTTTTTTTGTATACTGTATATGTATGACTGTGTATCTGATATTCTTAAGTGCCTTTTTTGTATTTTTTATGTTTATCTGTATGCTGTTGTTGCTTGTTAGGAGTGTCTTTCCCAACTCATTTCTTGTACGTCCTGGGTTTTTTTTGTACAGCATTTTGATATTTATATTATTGTTTGCATTATAGTCATATACAGTATGAGTATTAATGTACAGTAACAGCAGGAATAAATCCCATGAGAATTGGTATAGAGGAGAGGTTCATAATATATAATACTTGAAATTGTTTGTATCTGGCTTATTGATAAAAATGTGATTGTTCCATAGATGAAAATTCTCTATGCCTGCTGGAGACACCAGTGTTTCCCCAGTGTTCTTTCAGCATAGATGGGCCACTATAACAGGACATTTGCCCTAAAATGTGAAATTTTCCTCACTTAACTCAAATAAAAATGGGGATGCGGAGTAAGAATTTTGTCATCTGGAAGTGTTTAAAGAAAGATAGCACTGTATGTATCACTGTACATTTTATTTTAGTTGGTAAGCACATTTGTCAGGTGCAGAGCTATTCTGGAAGCAGGAATAATCTCATTGGTTGAGGTTAACCTCAGCAGTTGGAGCCAAAGAACCACAGTTTTTTTATTCTGCCGAAGACTGAACGGATGTCGCCATTAAAAAAACTCACAGTAGAGGATTAGACATGCAAAGGGTTTCACTTTCAAATACTTAATATGACCTAGATTATCTGCCTGACTTCTAAAACATCACTGACGTCAAAACCTCTAATCTTACTGGAACTAATGAGTATTAATATGCACATCGACGCCACATACAATACAGATGGAAAATGCAGGACAAAGAAAAAAGTTTCATCAGGAATCATATGACAGGAAAATGGCGTTAGAAGTCAGAAAGTAACACATACTCCTAAGTATGTCCTGTTACACCTATGAACAATGATTGCACTTGATCCAAACCATGATCCAAACCTGGCAACCTCATTGTGATGACAACTCTCCAGGAAGTCACGGATCTCCCCCTCCCCCCAAAGTCACAATTCTTACAGTTCTATTTGGATTAAACAGACAGAAGATACATTATGTGAATTAGTGACCTTTGATGATGTTTGTTTTCCCTTTGGAACTTTGGAGAAAGTTATAAAAGCCCTTACCTCCTGCTCCCAGGCTTTATGCTAAGCTAGGCTAATCACAGCCTAACAACGAGCACACACACACACACATAAAAACACATGGAACACTATGAGCACTGTTGTGGCGAGTTGGGTTGATGATCCATTGACCTTGCAGCTTTCTGAACCCATAGGTGTGGAAGCCACGGTCACTACAGGCTCTTCATTTACTTTCAATCATTTAGACAAAGTGCTGACTTTGTGAATACATTTCATTTCTAAACAGGAGTGAAGAGACAGCACACTTCTTGCATCACGGCACTACACCTACAGTAGGTGTGCATAGTTTCAATGAAAAATGTTTGCTCAGTATTACCTGACATCCAGGGTGTGCACTGGCATCTAAACCTGGTGTGTGCAGCAGACAGGGGATGCAGGCCTGGCACAAATCCTCTCATCTTTGACATCATTTCTGCTTGATTGTTTCTGATGCACCCCCTGCCACAGCCTTCCTTCTACTTTAGCACAGTCAGTTTCACTGCATGTCACTGAACAGGCCCTGAGAGGGTAAAAGGACCATGTTCTCTTGGCAAAAATGTCAAAATTCTGGGGCAAAGTGAATTGAAGTGAGTCCCAAGAGTAGAGATGGAATAGAAATACTAACCAGCAATCCCAAGTGCAACTGCGTGGTGACAGCACAACATCTCTGCTGCCTCTGGGAAGGTCATCATGGCGGCAACCGATCAGTGTCTCTTCCATCTTCATAGAGGAATGCTACAATGCTACATGGCAAACAGAGTTCTTCCTCACCTGGGTGTCTTACGCTCTGATCACCAACTTACCTGATTGGCCCCACTGTCGCAGCCTAAACACACTACCCACGTTCGGATTAATGGGAGGATTGGCGTTTTCGCAGCAACGCCTTATTTGGTATGAATGCAGCCTAAGAACCAGGTTTATTTCTGGTATTTTGGAGTCATCAGCTTCTGTTCAACTGAAATGTGTCATCATCAGGATCCATAACTGTGGGGTTATTTAATGTCTGACTTGGGATCACAGCAGTTAAGAATTTTGCATGGAAGCCTGCATAATTACTTATGAATGTTATTTGCATAAAACCTTGTTAATTCATCCTATCATCATCTGTTTGCATTAGACAATTACACAGTTATTTTCAGTTGACGAGAGACAGATTACCGTGTTGACAGGCATACAGCAAGGACAGGCACATTAACAGCATCAGGGATAAAACGCAGCAGAGAGCAGCTACTCACTCACAAAATGTACATATTACGACGGTTTTCTTTGACGAAGCTTGACAACCATTACTTACATTTCTGATGATGGTCCGAGGTATTGTTACTCATTCATCATGCACACGACCAGTCCTGAAGCTTCTTACAGTCAGTCCTGTGATGCCTGTGCCTTCTAGAGCTGAGACAAGAAAGAAATACAATCTGATTCTTCGGTACAAAGGACACATCTGTTGTAGCAGATCTACCATCTGAATAATAGGATTAAAGTTCTCAGCAAAGAGAGCTGGAGAGGCACTAGGAGCCTTACATTATATGAATATGAAACAGACTGAAGAACTCTCTCAAACGAGTGTTTCGCCACAAAGAGGTTGGAAGATAATCAGAGGAACACGGTTAGAAAGCTTGCTGATGTCAGGAGAAGGATTAAGCAGAAAGTTGTGATGGCCAGAGTCTTCAAAGAACGTCAGTAATTGTTGTTGTGCGACACAGCTCACTCCTACTGAGCCTTTCTTCTTTTTCTCATCAGTAACACCATCGCTACCATTGATGAGAGCCTTGATGAGAAAACTCTATAGATCCACATGGTTCATAATGCCACTACCACAACAGGTAGGATCTATACACGAGGCAGCTCTTGAGATCATATAGAAAATGGAAATCTTTATTTATTCTGTCCGTATAATAAAAGATTTCTGCTTTTATACAGAACGCATGAAAATCATGCCCGCTCTAACGTCTTCCTGTTGGCCCTCCTTTAGCTTGGATTGAACCGCTAGTCTGCAGATATGGACGTCTTCAGAAAATCACCATGTTGAGATCCTCTAACCACCACTTACATCATAAAAGATGGGTGGTGAGGACCGTCCTACACGGAGCACAACATCTCGTTAGTGAGGAGGAGGCGGATAGAGAGAGAAAGGTGCAGCACGTCCGAGCAACCCAAACGTAATTGCCTGGATTACACTATGTGTTTTTGAGTGCTACATTTATCTAGTGCGCCAGACTCGCAAGCAGGTGGTTGGGGTGGACAGGGGGCGCACAAAGCGCAGGACTTTGACTTCAGAGACCAGGGTGTGCAGTCCTGCCTATGGTTAGGTTTAGGCAACAAAACACGATGGTTACGGTTTGGAAAAGATAGCGGTTTTGGTTTCGATGATTCAAGTCACTGTTGATCTTTCCCTAATACATGTGCTCTCCGTGCCTAAATGTAACCATCAAAAAATCGAATAATGCTTTGGTGCCTCTGATTTGATCATTTCTTTCCATTGGTAAAGTATTGACACAGCAATATTGACAACAAGATTACTGTAAGGGTTAAAAACCACCACATTTTGCAAAATTGTACATAGGAATGTAATTTGTAACATGATACTAGGATTGCATCCACACAGCAATTCTATCAAAGCAAAATATAGACCAAAGTGACATTGAAGGCATTATTCAGCTTGTTCTGTCATGATTTCTTCATCCACCTAACCTTCAGACATCAGGGAAGATTCTGGGATTTAATTCTCTTACAGTTATGGATGAAAACCAATTTAATTAAATTCAATTCAAGTTTTATTTATATAGTGACAGATCATAAAGTTATCTCAGGGCACTCTTAAACCACCTCATCATAACGAGAATACCTGCTCGTTACAGGAAGCAGAAAGGTTTCTAACGAGTCTGTGTTTGCATGTTATAAAGTAGGTACATGTTAAAAAGGAAACGTTATCTTATAACGAGAACGGCTGCTGCTGCTCAGTGTGATGCTTCCGTGTTGCTGTAGGTTGGAGGCAACTTTTAGAATCTGATTAATGTTCATGTCAGTCTTCCAAACACGATTAGTCTGTACAAGTATTTGCTATGATCCGCTGCACAAGTGATTTCCCCAGAAGGTTCTCGATTGCTGTCAAAAAACAACAGAGACAAGCAGCACACCAGTGTTCTGCCATCACTGCTGTCCGAGGTCTTTCTTTCATGTCTTGGTCTCATGTAAGGGCTGAGCATGGTGTCTGCCCGTAAGCCAAGACACAATGATCTTCTCTACACGACTCACTGTGTAGTCTAAATTACTGTGACTCCAATCTCCAAATCCATCCCCTGGATCCTGATTAGGATTCACCAGCGTCAGAAGCTAGTAAAGGTTTTCATCATTGATCCCGCAGATGTCACACAAGAGAATGGTGTATGACCCGTGTTGGTGTGATCGCTGGTGTGATGACCAGTGACTTCTTCAAGACTGAACAGGCCCCCATTTGTCCACAGAGGAGATGTGGGATTTTTTTGTGGATTATTGCAAACTCGTTTGCCCTGCAGATAGGGAGAAAATGGCCTTCACTACACCTATGTTCATTCGAATTTACCAGAATGCCCTTTGGTCTGTCGAATGCACCAGTCAGCTCTCAAAGGTTGATGCATATACTGTACGTCTGAGAAAAAACAAAATCTACAGTGTTTACTGATGATTTGGCTTTGAGGCCCATTTGTCTAATTTGGATTCAGTGCTTGGCGAATTGTCTAAATCTGGCCTTGAAGCAAAGCCCAACAAATGCTTCTTCGTGAAACAGGAAGCAAGAGGAATTGATATCCTCATAAAATCCAATATATCCCGGATTGGCCTATTCAAACAGCTATCAAACGACTGCAATCCTTTCTGGGCTTGGCGGGTTATTACTGCAGATTTGTGAGGAACTCTGCTAAAATTGCAGGCCCATTAAATCAGATGTTAGCAGGAACAGACCAGAATCCAAGAAATAGGGAAAGTCTGGGTCCCACTAAATGGAATCCAGCATGTGAAGGTGCCTTTGATGCCCTAAAAATGGCACTAACACCTGTGCCAACCTTGGCTCCTGCTTTCCTTTGATTTTGTACACAGATGCCAGCAACAGAGGTTTAGGAGCAAGGTGGGACAGCAGGAGCCTGAACCCAGCAGAGATAAAAGATTTTGCCTCCTTTAAACTTGAATTTTTGACTCTGGCATGGGTAGAAATTGTGTTCAAACATAAGACAAAAAACAAAATATTCACTCTGTAATGATCAAGATTCACAGTGTATAAGCACAGTACACTGTGCTTTGTGCTCCAGCAGGGGGTGTCGGTATGATCCATCGCATTCCCTGCTGCCCTCAGTAAACTAAGCTATCGTTGCTATGTTTGCTAACGGAGGAAACGGATAATCACGACCACGATTCATCTGAGAAGCAGTGTGAGGAAGCATTTTGGATTTGACGAAATAGATGGAAAATGATGGAAAAGGGTGGTGTTTAAGGCTGTTGGCCAATTTGTAAAAGATAACGGCGTAAGAATAACATCTGCTTGTCAGGCAGGCCAGACAGCTGAGGCACCACGAATGAATGGAACAGTTTGAATTGTACAGTGAAGTGTAGGATTAAGCTACATGGGTTGCTGTTGAATTGATACAAACAAATGATTGATGTGTGTGTCATTTTTGGTTTGCGACAGTCCCAACACATAATATCTTAAAATGCTATGCTCTTATCGTATGTTAATTGTCTCATCTTTTTTTCTATCTTTCCGTGCCCCCTGTTCGACTTGATCTAAGCGTATTGCAGTCTAGCTCAGAAATGTTGCAGCATCCTTTTCAAATGAATATATGCTCACACTGTTGAATCTGTCTGCTTTGCACTGCACTGTTTGCCATTCGCTTTATGTCACGAGTTGCCTGTGTGTGTGTGTGTGTGTGTCTCCAGTTTGGCAGGTCTTTTCTGCATTGTTGCCCAACAACAGATGGTGTCTCCATGTGCTTCCTGTCCTCTCTTCTTCCATTTCCTCCCAGCACGGTCTGCACTGCAGTGCCTTTTTTAAAGAGAGATTTCGCAATATTACACTCTCTCATCCCCGAGCGAGGACCATGTGAGCTCAGACACTGCTGGTAATCATCAACACCTATTCACACAACAGTATGTCTAAAGGTAACACAGCACAGTGAATCGCAGAAGCACTTTTTGTTTTCAAGTTCGTGACAAGTTCTGATCTTTTCTTTTTGCCTTTCTGCATATATCAATGCTGAGGCTGACAGGTGAAGCCTGAATACTGCTAGGTTTGGCAGATTGCACACTGAACACTTGCTGTGCGTGTACTTAAACTAAGCATTTTCTGTCTCTTACTGCCTCTTTCCACACACTGTTGTATATTCTGTATGTGCTTGTCTAATGTTATGAAACTCTGACGCTTACACTGCATATTCAGTCTGTGGATATGTTTTTCTTATGGCTAGTCCTTTATAGCAGATACCTTTGTTTAATATGCTTCAAATTTCCCCCAAATTCAGCGGAAAATATTTGGTATCTTTTAAAGCTTGGAATGTATTTACAGACACGAACACTACCTTTTCCTTCATTCCATTGTGGGATTTTTTTAAAACAAACTAAAAGTTATGTCAGTGTTCTCTTAATAACCATGATCAAAATCCAAGGTAGGCTGTGATTGGCTAGTGGCATCAGCCAAACCCAGGATGGTGCTACTTTGTAGTAGGGCACTATTTATAAAGGGTTCATGTTGTAACTTATGGCTTTATTAAGAATTTATAGGTTGTTCACTAATGCCTTATAGATCAGTTACTGTATAAGCCATTAATAAGAACTAAGTTTGGGTTGCCAGGTTGTGAAAAAGTGCCTTTGAGTGGCTGGACTATTGCACCACAATCAAAATCCATAGCAATTGAGAAAACCATTAGCATTCATCAAGGGGACAGACACCAGCCAAAGGAATATTTCACAACATGACATCTCAAACTTTGTTCTTATAAATGCGTATTGATTCAACTTTACTACATGATTTATAAACTGTTAATAAAGCTATTAGCTGCAACGTGCAAGCCCTCTATGCAGGGTAAGAAAGTGATTGGCCTCTGTGATGATATTTTGACTTGCAATCTGCAATGTGTTTAAAATGCAAATGTCTGCATGTCAGTTGTTGGCTTGGTGGTGGTTTCAATCCATTTCCATCCTCCTCTTGGGTCATTGTGTAATGGTTCAAAAAGGCACTGACATGCTGTTTAGTGTGAAAAAAAAAGTGTTGTGGCTCTGCTTCAGTCTCGATGACGGGAGGAAACTGCGGTTGGTTTTGGTTTCGGGGGCTTTCCCTGCTTTTCTTGTGGTAGAAACTGGAGCTGAGGCACACAAAAAAAGTCCACTTCTGCTTCCTGCAGAAAACCCAAACTTCTTCATATGATATTTCATCACGTTACCTGCCCAGTTTCTGATTTGCACCCAGACGGAATGCAGCCTGAGATGCTGATTATCATCCCCCTGCCTTCTCACACACACATACCTGTTCACAGTGCTATTTAAACTTACTATCTAGACAGACTATTCAGACACAAGCCAACATGCAAAAACCAGTCAAGTGGAATCTTCATTAGTCACAGCTCAACTTGAGTTCAGCCAAACATAACATTGAACCTGTGCAGCAGTGGCGTATTGCTGTACACTGATACTATGGCTCCATCTTGTGGTAAGAGTATGTAGAAGAAAACAGAGTACGTTTTACATTTGTGCTTTTATTTTCTATTCAAAGCGGGTCATTTGCTATACCTTAGAAAAATACAATATATGCAGTGTGAAAATATTTCATACATATAATATGAATATGATAATGTGGGTCTTCAGTGGTTGGCATCTCTTTAGTAATGCTGTAAAAAGTTATCTTTTTAGTAATTTTGCATCTCTTTAAATAGCTTTGTGTGTCTTTCCAGTCATTTCGCACCTCATGTGACACATGGTCGCATATGAAGGTGATGTTTTTGCATTATGTATAGACAAACACTTTATCAAAACTTTTAATGGACTCAAACAGGCAATAGCCAATTTATAGACGTCGATATGTACATCACGGGTGCTGACTGAACATGCAACGTCCCCTATGTGAACCCTGGTCGCATGTCATCTCCCCACTGAATTCCAATAATGAAATAAAATGCACAGAAAAATACTGTGTGTCTATATGAGGAAGCACTCATAGACACATGACCATTTACAGAGGGAGGAAGATCATTTATTCAGATAAATAATATGGAAGTAAGCCTGCGATACCACAGGCTGCTACTTGATGGTGATCTGCAGTACTCAAAAAGCCTGTATAGCGCATGACTGGCTTGACATGATCACATCCTAAATTTCAGGCACTGAATAAAAGCTTTGTGACAGATTCAAGTGCGTTTTTGTTAGTTATCCCGTACTGTATAGTGAGATCTGCTGAGTACACTGGCCAATTAAACAGCCACATCCTGCCTTCCTATGTATTTATTTATTACAGATTCTAATAGCAGTCTTGCAAGAACACAAACACACTGACAACACCCAGTTTCTGCTTCCTCTATACGTCTTTCCTTCTATTAACATGCCAAAGAAGGGAGACACACACACACACAGGTTATAGCAAAATGACACATACAGGACCACTGATATTGTTTTCACTTTATTGTTGATTATCAAACACAATTATTTTAATGTAGTCATGTTAGATTTTTTTATTTGTGTCTATTGGTTTAAGTTTCAAGATCAATGCAAAATGTTAGTGTCTGGTTTTTTGTTGGCTTTGGACAAGTTACGTACATGGAGAGGTCTGAACACATGTGTAGTTACAGTCTCAGAGAAAGAGAGAATTTTTTAAATCTCCATTTCCTCCATTCTGTCTTTTCCCTGGGCTCGGTCACATACTCCGGGGTGTGTGAGCGTGCGTGCGTCCCCCCCAGTGGGACAGACATGACCGAAGTCACCGGGTCAGGGGAACCGGCTAATCAGAGATGTGCAGCATTTCCTGTCCCGAATGGCAAGCATTCTCCAGCAGTTCAACCAAAGATGTCAGAGCAATTGCACAAGTCCGTCAGTCAATGCTTTCATAGTGCTCCATTTACACAGGCTGCCGGCGTCTTTCATGGAGTTACATTCAACACGGGTGATGTTCTTTTCTTTAATGCCACTGAGAACTGAGACACAACTTTGCAAAATAAAAAATAAAAAAATGAAAAATAAAAAATAAAAGCGAATATAGGCCTGTGGTAATGTGTCATCAGTCTGTGTGGGGCCGGGCTGGTTTTTCCTAAAGCTCTAAAAAGACTTCAGATGTTACACTTGGCTATAAATTATGCTCGTTTCAGTGCGATTTTGAAACATGCATCCAGATGCTGAAACTATTTCCTGCTGAAAAATGCAAATACCACATTTTTTACGAGCCCCGAGAGGGTAATAACCACATAATGAGAACAAGAAAGTAAAAATGTGAATTGAAAAACAGGGAGGCACATTAAGAGTTGAATTTGTAATGAGGACTTAGAGTAACTGTTAGTTAAAATATACCTGCTCCTTGTGTGTTTCAGGTAGAGGGTTTAAATAAGAGGAACAAGATGTACAGGATGGGTTATATTATGTGAAGAATACAATATCTGTATTCTGCACTGAAATGTGAAGTGACAGAAAATTGACACCGTTCCTCCCCAGCTGCTAGTGGAGTTCCTGAGACAGGCAGTGCAAACAGTCCCACTCCCGGCCACCAGGGGGCGGACGCCGAAAGTGTAGGATGTTTACACTTCCTGGAACTCAGAGGTCAAAGGTTTATACTCTGCGAGCAAGTTAGTGGTCACTACTGTTCAGATTCTAAAAAAAAAAAAGAAAATAAATTAAAATAAAAAAAAAAAGAAACAAACCCCATTAAAGACCTTACAACGTCCTTGAAACAGAAACCAGTGTGAAGATAGAAGATCTGGACATGGTTTATTTTTGTGGAGACATTCATTTTACACCAAAATTTGACATTTGGGAAGTTTGGGTTCTGTGCTGCATATACTGTACTGAAAAACAGTCAGTTCAACCACATAAAAATGTTTTCTTAAAGTAATAACTTCCGACATACCACCTTGTGCACGGGTTCCTTTTTGGCCTTAAAAACGAAACGTCGACTCTCCGTGTATGCCAGGGAATTTTGACCAGCTTAATCAAAAAGCGATTCTTCCCTAGTTTTATCCGTTTACATTTTAGAGGCCCGAAGAGGTTAAATAATTCAGTAATGAAGAGATCGAATCATTAAAGAAGCAGTGAAAAGTCTGAAAAAGTAATCGAGCCTTGTATCATATAAATAATTTTTGTCTGTCTAGTCTCTTCATGACTCTTAGGATTTATCCAGCGACCCTGAGTGGGGTCCCGACCTGCGTGCTAGTGATTCCCAGCAACGCTGATAGTCATTTGCCTGGGTTTTGCAATATTAACCAGAAATTCCTGCCTCTCCCCGAATACAATGAATGGAATTTTGTTTGAGACAGATTATTTCTTTTCAAATAAACCGATATAAACTGAACTGCATTTCCAGGGTTTTCCAGCACCAAGGAAGGAACGCTGAGGCCGTTTAGACAGAAACTGCAAGAAGCGCAGCATGTTTTCATTCATGGTATGATGAATGTGGGGGTGGGGGAGTCTGTAATATTAGAATGCTTGCTTCCTTCCTTCCTTCCTTCCCTGTCTGTGGTCGTGTAGTGTATGTTACACCCACTTCCCTTCCTCTCCGACTGATTGGGCGAGGGGGGGGGATCAAGATCAAACTATTCAGGAATGACCCTGCCTGTCTTTTTCAACTGTCTTCTCCCACATGTTAACTCTCACATCATCCCCCTCACTTTCTCCTTCTTTCCTCATTCCCTTTCTCCTTGCCCTTCCATCCCTTTGCCCTCCTCATCTCCAGTGAGGATGAAGGCGCTCCCATCCACTGGGAACTGAATGCCGTTGCTGGAACCCAATTAAACAATGGGATTCGAGAGTGATTGGCTGTGTTTGTGTTTACCACGCTGTCAAGAACTGTTAAAGGAGCAGAGACTTTTTTCTGACCTAATCCACTCTTTACGTTCAAGTATTCAATTTGGTCTGTTTGTTTGATCACTATGGGGGGGGGGGGCGCACAGGGCATTATTAAAACCTCTTCCTGTTTATGTTGAGTGGTATGGCCACCCAGTAGGACGCACCTACATCCAGTACAGCAGGTACCACAGCATCAGCCGGAGCTGGCTGGTCCAGTCCAGCAGACAGCAACAACATGACAAAAAGGTGCCGTCAATGGCAAGATGGCATAATACAAAAAGGTAACTATGTACTGTATGCCTTCTATACAAATAAATAACCACCAGCTGCTACTGGAAGGTGGACTTAAATATAGGTCCAATGAGGCAAAAAGCTATTAGTCATTTATTTGGATGGCAAACTGAAGCGATCACCTAAACTGTCCGTGGTAAACAATTCAATTAAATTTTATTTATATAGCGCTATATCATAACAAAGTTATCTCATAGCACTTGTTAATATAGAGCAAGTCCAAGCCAACTCTATATGTACAGACCCAACATTTCCACCATGAGCAAGCACTATGCGACAGTGGCAAGGAAAAACTGCCTTTTAACAGGCAGAAACCTCAGGCAGAACCAGGCTCTTGGTGGGCGGTCATCTGCCTCGACTCACCACAACTTCCTTCTTCAACCTTTGACCTACCGGATTTGCCGTAGCTGCGTGCAATTGTGGTTTCCCCTTGCAATTAAAGGTTATTACAGACATTACAAAAGCGTACGTAGTAGCTAATACAATATCTTCTTGTCCCATTTGTAGCCGTGTCGCCTCGTTCCGAGATCTCCACAACTACTTCGGTAGTGCAGTCTTACCAGAACCAATGAGAAGAGGTATGGAAATAAAACCCAGGCTGTAATAAATTGTAGATTTTCATCAACCAAAATATTTTTACACACACACACACACACACACACACACACACACACGTCAGTGCACTTGTAGCGATGGTACTAGCAGTTGGCTGCTGCAAACATCCGACTGAAAGCCCAAGAACCTAACACCAGCTTCCAGTCAAGGATGTTTACAGTAGCCCTGACTGCCAACCGGCCTGGAGGACACAGCCCCTATGAACACAGCACCTATGAACACACGCACACTACATTGAAAGGAAAGATAGATAAAAAAAAAAGAATGCACACTATACTGCTAAATAATACACACATACACACGCATCATCACCATCATCTAAACAGCCACAGTACTAATAAGTATGTGGCTCGTAAAGAGTGAGTTTAGACCTGCTCTGTGTGAAATAAAATGGCACTATATGAATTAAATTGAATTACAATACAAGAATGGACACACTCACAGTATCGACGTGAGAGGACAGATTTTCAGAACTCTACTGGGAAAATGTAGCTGCTGTCCCACTGCCAACATGGACTCAAAGGAAACACAGCCGACACCTCCTGTCTGTGTCACTTCTACCCTTTCTGCGCTCTATTCTTATACTCAAAAGCTAGCAGATGCCTGCTTCATGTTTGAGAGGAATAATCCATCATCACACAACAGTACAGCAGGACTGTAAAATCATACTGGTGGTGTCCTTAGGTACTGCACAGTGCCTTTTTAATGTAAGGCTCCAAATCTGTTTCAATACCATAATATATACACACACATACATTTTTCAGCGATTCCATTCTCTCTTTTCTATTTAAAGCAATTGTGTTTCTTTTATTTACATAGCACAACAAAGCTATGTGAGGGCATTTTTCCATATAGAGCAGCTGTAGACCGACTATTTATAGAGACCCAACAATTCCCACCATGAGCAGCACTAGGCGACAGCGGCAAAGAGAAACTCCCTTTTAACAGGCAGAAACCTTGAGCAGAACCAGAACCAGAACCAGAACCAGGCTCTGGGCGGGCGGTTACCTGCCTCGACCGGTTGGGTTAAGAGAGAGAGAGAGCAGGAGGAAAGAGAACACACAGCAGCACAGTTCCACACAGATGTAAAGCAATAGCAGTAGTAATGGTAAATGGTAAATGGACTCTTTCTTATATAGCGCTTTTCAACCGAAACGGTTCCCAAAGCGCTGTACCAGTAATCTAAGTTTAGAACAGTAGCCTAATTCACCCATTCACACACCGACGGGGACACAGTTGCCATGCTGGCCTCCACCGGGGGCAACTCGGGGTTCAGTGTCTTGCCCAGGGACACTTCGACATGTGGGCAGCGGGAGCTGGGATTGAACCACCAACCCTGGGGTTAATGGACTATCCTGGGGTTATTCAGCACTATCCTCTCAGCCACAGCCGCCCTGTGTGTGTGTGTGTGTGTGTGTGTGCCCTCTTCATATACACATTGACCTGTAATCTGACAGTGGTGTGAGTAGGTTGACTGTGAACGCTGACATTGGGTCATTGGGATGTGTTTTGGCATAGTCCTACTGTTCTACTGCCAAGAACTGAACTAAATGTACAACAACCCAGGCAGCAACAAACTACAATACATTTGGACAATGCACAAACAGTAATATTACTAATAAAATCTCTCTCCCTCTTATGTGTTCAGGAGGTGGTTCCAGTCCTGCTGGATTACTGCCTGCTGCTACAGAGGCCGTAAGTATATATGCATTCATAGGTACATAAATGCAAACATACATTTACATTAAACAATTAGCTTTCAACTGATGCTGATTGTAGCTGATGGCAGATGTAATGGAATATAAGCAGAAGCACAGCTGAATTACTGTATATGTTGTAGCCTAGTATGACTGGTTCATGGTTAATATATTAACCTCCTGAAGTCTGTTTTTTTCTCTTAAATATCATACTGAGCTTCTAAAACATTTTCTAGTACTGATAGCAGGATCAGCACCATATATAGCACCATATCATAACAAAGTTATCTCATAGCACTTGATCATATAGAGCAGATCTATACCGACTCTATGTACAGAGACCCAACAATTTCCACCATGAGCAAGCACTAGGCAAACAGTGGCATGGAAACATTCAGTTTTAAACCTCGAACAGAACCAGGCGGGCGGTCATCTTCCTCGACCGGTAGGGAAGGAGGGAGGGAGGGATAGAGGGAACACAGGGAGAGAGAGAACACACAGCAGCACAGTACAGTTCCACATACAGATGTAAAGGAATTGTAGTAGTAATGGTACTGATGTTAACATTAATAAAAATAACAGTAGTAGCAATAATAACAATAGTAGCAGAGCAAAAAGCAAGAGGCAGCAGGCGGTCCGCATCCACAGATCCAGACCCCACAGCTCCGGAGGTAGAAACGCTTGCAGACAACAGCAGAAAGAGAGAGAAAGGGAAGCAGATGAGTTAGTAACAAGCAATAGTGACATACAAGTGCATATAGATGGAGAGGGAGAGGAGGAGAGAAGAGCTCAGTGGAAAGTCATGGAAGGTCTCCCGGCAGTCTAGGCATAACTAAGGGGTGCCTCAGGGCTCACCTGAGTCACCCCTGCTATAAGCTATATCAAAGATAAAAGTCTTAAGTCTACTCTTAAATGTGAGGAGGGTGTCTGCCTACTGTTGAGACTGGGAGTTTGATAGCGGAAGGCTCTGGTTCCATTTCAAATTTTAGAGACTCTAGGAACCACAATGCTCTAGTGGTCTAATATGGTACTATGAGCTATTTCAGATACGTATGATGGTGCCTGACCATTAAGAGCTTTATAGATGAGGAGAAGGATTTAAAATTCTGTTCTGCATTTTACAGGTAGCGCGTAGAGAAGCTAATATTGGAGAAATCTGCTGAAAATATGACTTTCGTGGTTCTTGTTGTAAACGTGCTGCAGCATTTTGGATCAGTCCACAAACGGGATCCTATCGTAAGTCTCTGGAGAGTCGAGGTGTTGCAGGATGTAGTGCAATCCCATGTTGACTGCATCATCAACTGACCTGTTTGCTTGTGATGTGATGGCCTGTGATGTCCTTCAGGTGGGCCAAGACCAGTCTTTCGAAAGACTTCATGACTACAGACATCAGGGTGAAGGGCCTGTAGTCATTTAATCCTGTGATGGAGACATCATGCTGGTCCCTCAGACCAGCATGATGTCTGAGTGGGTGAGGTGTGTGAGTGTGGGCTTGTCAAACCAACAGTAAATCACATTCAGGTCATCAGCCAGGCTCCAGTGTGGGGGGATGGTCTCCTGTAGTTGGTGATGTCCTTCAGGCCTCTCCACAATGATGCTGAAAACCTGTCTTTCAGCTTTTTACTGTACCTCCTCTAATTTCCTTCATCATTTAGTTTCTGGCCTGGTTGCACAGGGTTCTGACCCCACTTCTGTAGGCCTCCTCCTTGGCCTGACAAAGCTGCCTGAGTTTTACTGTAAGTCAGGATTTATTGTTGTATATGAAGAAAGTTTTAGTTGGCACACACATTTCTTCACAAAAACTGATGTAAGATGTAACAGCGTCTGAGAGTTCATCCAGGTCTGTAGCTGCAGCCTCAAACACTCCAATCAGTGCAGTGCACATTGTAATTCCTGCTTTGTATCATTGGTCCATCTTCTCACTGTCTTGACCACAGCAATTTTTAGTTTCTGCCTGTAGGTCGGGAGAAGGTGAGACAGTGATCAGAGTCCCAAAGCTGCATGGGGAACAGAGAGATAAGTGGCCTTTAATGAGGCGTAGCAATTGTCCAGAATTTTTGTATCCCTTGTGTGACAATTAATGTTCTGTCTGTATTTTGGAAGTTCATGGCTGAGGTTTGCTCTGTTAAATCCCCAGGAACAATGAGCAGGGAGTCTGGATCATTAGTTATCTGGTCAGCCAGGTGTTGTAATGCTTCACTAAGACAGGCCTGAGTTGGGATTTAGTAAACAATGACCAGAATAAATCAGGAAATCTCACATGGTGAGTAAAAGGGTTTACAGTTTATGAAAAGGGTCTCTTAACTGCATACTTTCCTCGAAACTGTGACATCTGTACACCAACATTCATTTATGTAAAAGCAGATTCCGCCTCCCCTTGTTTTCACGATAGCTCCATTTACAAGGTCCGCTTGGAGGAGTTGGAAGCCCGTTAGACTGTGCAATCCGGCATGTGTTCACCAAGCCAGGTTTCAGTGAAGCACAGTGCCCTGTTACCCATGTTGATAACTTTCACTTCACCCTAAACAGGTCTCAGTCCTGGGGGCCTCGGTGTGGTTCATTTGTTGTGTGAAAGCAAACGGTTTATTTCCCCCTTGGTCCAGACCAACTAACTGGAACTACATGTGTGAAAGAGAAAAGGTTTGCTGAAACCATTTGACTGTAAGAAAAACAAAAGAAAAGCCCCAGTAAGTATATGAAACCTAGTTTTATCATAGTAACTTACACACACACACTTTATCTTTGTGTGTATAGCGACCTGCTATTCAACCAGCTGTATGCTCGGCTGGTGGAGAACATGGTGGCTAAGGGTGTCTTTCTGGAGTCTCTGGAATCGTACATTGTTGCGGACCGCCTTGGTCATCTCACCACGCCCATCATGAGGGACCTCCTAGACCATTACCATGGCAATGGTATGATGGACAGCCTGGAGAGATGCATTGTCCATCTGGATGTCACCAGCCTGGACATACAGCAGGTGTGTGTGTCTGTGTAAAATAAAAACTGTAGGGTGAGTAAATAATGCAGCCCAAGGGTCGGCAGTAATCATTCAAAATTAATAAGAAAATAGACTTGTTAGTCTTTATTTCCACTGGTATCATTGTCACTAAAGGTCATTGTGTGTGTGTGTGTGTGTGTGTGTGTGTGTGTGTGTGTGTGTGTGTGTGTGT